>SNQJ01S0209649.1:11341-27405 GCA_010110895.2 Picea sitchensis
TGTTAATTTTCTGAGATCAAAAAATGGTGGTGAGTATGTAAATAAACCTTTTGAAGGATACCTGGTTCGGTTTGGTATTGAATGGAAGTGGTCGATTCCTTATACACATAAGTATAATGGTGTTGCAGAACACATGCATAAGATGTTAGTCGGAATGACTAGATGTCTTTGTAGGCCAAATATTTTCCTCATCGCTCTGGGTTGAAGTTGTATATTATGTAAACTATCTGATCAATCACATCTCAACTCGATTTGTTCCTTTAGTGACTTTGGTCGAACGATGGTGTGGAAAGAAGCGTTGAATAAACCACCTTCGTGTGTTTGGATGTGTTTCCTATGCTCATATTTCCGATGTTTGTAGAAATAAATTGGATGAAAAAAGTCATGCTTGCATCATGATGGGCTACTATGAAGAGTCTAAGGCCTATCGAGTGTGTTTTCTCATCAAACGACACATCATTATCAAATGTAATGTATGGTTTGATGAGAAGTTTTCTAGCATCAAGTTGTTTCATTCCTCCTATGGATTTTTATAGGATGATCACTTTGATGTTGTTTCCATCTATGGTTCTCCTATTCCATTTTTTAGTTCTTCGACTGGACAATCAAACTTTGTTCCTGTTTCAACTAGACCATTGACCTTTGAGTTGGTTAGTCCATCGATATATGTTTTGATTGATACACCATCTCAGCCAACTGAAATTTTTCCGACTTCTGATTGACATTCTATGGTGAACAACAATTCACCCATTTCTTGTCTACCCAGATGGGTTGCCAATACAATTGAAGTTGTTGGACCTGATGTTGGTGATATCTCTTTAGGATGAAAAACTCAAAGTAAAAAAAAAACATTCCAAAATTGCATTGATGACTCCTGTACTAAAAAATTCTCACCTTGTTACCTACTCAGATGCTCAAGGTCAACCTAAATGGGAGCAGGATATGCAGAAAAAAAAATGATTCTTTGTCGAAGAATTAGAGTTGGGAATTAGTTCTTTGACTAGAAGGAAAGAACATTGTGAAATGTTGCTGGGTCTACAAGAACAAATTTACCTCCCAGGTTGTTTTTGAGCATCATAAATATCACTTGATGTTATCAACAAGAAGGCATCGACTACACTAACACCTTTTCCCCTATTGAAAAGATAAACTCTGTTCGACTGATTCTTTCCCTTGCTACTTGATTTGGATGATAGATACAAGATATGGATGTGAAGAGTGATTTTCTTCTTGGAGACCTATATGAATAAATGTTCATGGAACAACCTCTTGGTTTTGTAACAAATTCTAACCTAGTTTTTAGACTCAAGAAATCTCTTTATGGTTTGAAGCAATCTCCATGAGCTTGGTATGCTAATATCGATAGTTTCTTTCTTCCACTTGGTTTCAAACATTGTGAATCTGATCACAACTTGTATGTACTCCATACCAATGGAAACTCTTTTATTTTTTATGTATATGTCAATGAACTTTCCATCATTGGAAATAACACTAATCTCATTCTTAGACTGAAGAAATAACTTGATAACTCCTTTGACATATCTTGGTACTCAATATTATTTTTTGGGTATTTAAGTATTACCACTATGTGATGGTTTTTTGTTTCTCAATCCAAATATGTAGTGGATATTTTGACATGTTTTAAGATGAAATATTATAAGCCATGTGCTACTTCTTTTCAATCCGGAGTAAAACTAACCAAAACTTGTCAAACTACCAAAGTCGATACTACACTTTATCGACAATTAGTTGATATTTTTATTTATCTTACTCATAATCGACCTAACATTTCCTTTGCTATTAGTATGGTTTCTTAGTTTATGCAGGACCCCAAAGAAATCCATTGGAAAGTAGTAAAGTGAATTGTACACTGTCTCAAGGGTACCACTCATTTTGGTATCACGTATTGACGAAGTTTAGATTCGTTGGTAAGATTCATCGTATATGACTGGGCTGGTGACAATGATCATTGTAAGCCCACTTATGGCTATGTGTTTTTTTTCAACATTGGACCGTTGGTTTGGTCGTGAAAGAAACATAAGGTAGTCTCCTTGTCGATTATAGAAGCATAATATCATGGAGCCATTCATGTAGGTACATAGGTAATCTGGATCCAAGAACTTCTTGGTGAACTTAGATTTTCTTTTCAAACCTCAACTACAATCTACCATGACAATCAAAGTGCCATTCAAGTTACTGATAATCCTATTTCCCTGAGTAAGATGAAGAATTTTTAGTTCCATGCTCACTATTTGAGACAGATGATTCATGAAAACATTGTCTCTCTTATCTATTGGAGAATAGATGATCATGTAGTTGATATATTTACTAAGCATTTATCTGAAGCTATATTTATCAATATCCGTAAGATTCTTGGGCTTCAGGAAGCTAAAATTATGGGGGGTTTTCATGTTGACATAATTTCACCTCCTAAATCTCCAGAGGTGTGTGCTGATGGGGGGGTGTTGGAACACCAAGTTAAGATTTTTCATCACACTTATCATGGAATAATTTGAACGGGCGATTGACAAACATTTGGAAATATTCAGTCGTGTGGTCAACCTACATATAGAAACAATCGATCGGGTGGTCGACCTACTTCTGGAAACAATCGGTCGGGTGGTTGACCTACATATGGAAACAGTCGATCGGGTGGTCGACCACATATCTACATCAATCGGTCGAGTAGTATACAATCCTGTCAGTTGAACATTCTACCAACAATTAAAGACAATTGGTTGGTGGATTGACTGGCCAAGCAATCAAATATGAGTTGGATGCATGGACGGTCGGGTCAAGAATCCTTTTTGAGTCGACTAGACAACCCAGATTTGATGGAGTCAACTCTAACAACTGACGATTATATGTGGACAAGATCCTCCCAATTTAAGGGAAGTTAGTTAGATATTGAAGCTATAAATAATAGATCCAATGGGTCATTATCATCATGGTGATATCCTTGTTATGTACAAGATGTCCAATATGCATTGTGATGTTCTGATCACAATGAGCCATGCTTAAGTGTTGTAACAATGTCTTTAGGCACCACCTTATGCCTTCAAGATATTATTTCCTCTTTGATTATATATAGTTCWGTTTGTTTKTTTCATATTAGGTTACACCCAATCCCCAACATGAACATTAGGGTCAATTTYTGTACTCAACCAAATAGATCCATCCATTATTTTCTCTGCTACAATGTACAATTTTTCTTCATCTGTGTCATGTAATGGTCTAAAAACGTTAGAGCCATAGTGATTTGTTTTATTTTGAATGAAGTCATGTTTCTTGATGCTCTTAGGTGAGCATGCTATTGAAACATTTTTATAAATTTCAAACATTGTCCACCATTTGTTCCATAAATAATCTAATCTCAAGACAATAATCATCTTGATATTTTAGGTTATCCTTGCTCAAAACATTAAAAACATCCATACATTCATTTTGGAAATTATGAAAAATAATACATTTGAAGAGTAAGAAACAAATCAAAATTATACATCAAGTTATATAATAGTGGAGAATGGGTCACAAAAATACGATTTATACCTACCACTCTTTTGAGCCAATGTGTCCCTTCCCTAGACGTATTGGCCTATTACTATATATCCATTTCTCCCTTTCTTTCATGACTTAATCAATGACGAGAGTGTCAACATACTCCTTGTTAGAACTATTTTATTGTTTTCATAATTTTGTAATAATGCCTTGTGGAACAAAAGAATGATGCAAATGATCTTTACAATAACAAAATTCATAATGGATTGATTCATATTTTTATTTTTAATTTTTAATTATTTGTTTTGAGAAAAACTAGTGTGTTTCCCATCCAAGATATAGAAATGAAAGGTTTCCATTTCAAATTCATCTTCATATTTAGGTAGAATAGTCTCTTCATCTACTTTGTCGAAATACATTAGGAGATCCTCTCTAACTGTTGTTATAAAGTTTGTGACAAACAATAAGACAATATTTTCCACTTCTTCCTCATTCACTTTTCGTTATTGAAAATTTACAGGTGATATAAAAAATATATAGATATCAATAGAAAAAAATCTTTTGACTACCTTTTGATTTTTTGTAGCTTCTATTGACCTTCTACATCATTACCTTTGAAGGAATTTCTTTCAAGGACTTGAAAGGTAATTTATTGATATCCTTTTTAAAATTTTTTATACAAGTTATTTTTAGAAATGTGGTATTATTTTCATGATGAGTATTTGTGAGATTATTTGTCACATTCATATGATGTAATATAGAAGAATTTTTTTTTGGCATAAACATTTAAAAAAAAAATACTAGAATACAAATTTTTAAATCACTTGCCTTATTTCTCCCTAACTGATTTGATTGGTTGTATGATGGTAAAATGCAACCTTAATTTTCACAAGATATATCATCAACAATGAGATCAATTTTCATTAGATTTGGATGATAATTACTAGCATGAAGTTCAATCTGTAATAGAAAGCAAGTGTTGTTCTCAACTACCTTGATTTGGAGACACAAAATTTCTTCATCGATCACATATGTAGACATGACTATGCAATAGTACTAATTCTTGTTCCATCTGTTCGAATATTGGTTGTCGTCATTGATGTCAACCATAGTCATTGGTTGTAGTCATTGATTTCAACCCTAGACATTGGATTTTGGACCCCAGTGTTGATCGAAGTAGATAGACATGAAGGAAATTACGCATGCATATACAACACCCATGGATGGATAGTATAATTCATGATGCTTCCGGTGGTATGTGGCATGTCACGTGGATCCTCACGATTTAGGAGAAATGAATTTTTGAAGATGACAATGTGAATTGAAGTAGAAACTACATGTCGGCCCTAATGTTAAAAGGAAGTGACATAAAGGGTATAAATACATCTCATTATACATTCATTTTTCAACACACACAAGTTAATTAATGAACAAGGAGATATAAGTCGAATTTTTGAGGAAATCTGAAGTAAAGAAGGCCGAATTTCAAGGGAGGATGAATTCTTTTGGTGATGTGTTCTAAGGTATGTTACTTACAGGTCATATTACCATTTTTTCTATAACTTTGTTTCTAGAATGATTCAGATGGTGAAATTAGGAGGCTATTGAGAATACATATCTAGGTACATGTGGTAAAAATTTCAGCTCTTTATTCACTATAATTTTGGAGATACACTCCGTGGAAGATAAGGTTTTTGACTAGTGTTGAAGCTAGTCATAAACATGTTTTCCGAGTAAAACAATCATAACGTCTTCATAGAGAATCCAAATGAAGTGATACCAATTTAATTAGAAATAGTACGGGCTTTAGTTTCATGTGTATGAATTTCATAATCTTATGTTAATTATTAAGCACGAGGCATGCTGTACAAATTCACTCTCCTGAATAAACCAGAATTGAATAAGGACTACCATTTTCTCTATAACTCCTTTTTTGGGAGGATTCAAGTAGTGAAACTTGGAGGAGATTCAGGGAATACATTGAGTAATATTTTATACAATATTAGAGTATTCCAAGAAGTGAAGAATTACAAAAGTTGAAGAAGTCTCAAGAAGCATTATCAGGTTCTATGTGATGGTTGGTTGATGGTGATAATTTAATGTAAAGTTTTATTATCTCTCATACATTCTTGGGTGGAAGAAAGGGGAAAGGATGGAGAGGTCAACCCTCTCTTGATATTGGATGATTGTATCTTCCTTTTGGAGGTTTATCCCTCCCTTTATATTTGGAAGATGAAGCTACCTTTGGAAGTCATTACTTCCTTTGAACAATAATGCATGATTACTTATTATATACTGTGCATGGTGTATTGGTATATCTCTTATACTATTCATTGTTCATTAGATAGTCTTCATTTCTGATTGGGTATAAATTGAATACATGATCTAATTGAAGTAAAAGTTCAAAAATACTATTTTCTCTAAATATTGATTCACCCCCCTCTCAATATTTCCAAGAATTGGTATCAGAGTAGGTTTCCTTTAGAACAATTTAACCACTGGAAGGAAAATCCTGAGCATAGATGGATGACCATGAGCAAATTCCAAATGGGATTCAACGATTTTATGTAAGAAATTATGCATACTGGAGTGATAGAGTGAAAAATTACCTAACAACTTTGGGAGTAGACATTTGGTTCTCAGTTCTAAATGGCTACGTAATCCCAAAGAATGCTCCAACCGATCCAAATGAGAATAATCTCATGAGTTGTAATTCAAAATCCGTACATGTTATTCTAGGAGCATTGGCACCAACCATGGCTAGAAAAGTGATGGGATGCAACACTGCTAAAGAGGTACAGAACAAACTCAAGAGTATCTATGAAGGTGATCCAAAATTTAAGCAGGTCAAACTTCAACGACATAGAGCAGAATTTGAAAATTTGAAGATGGATGAAAAGGAAGATATTGCAAGCTATTTTCTTAGAGTTGATAAAGTTGTTAATGCTATCAGAGGATTAGCTGAAGAGCTCAATGAATCCTTGGTTGCACAAAAAGTTTTGAGATCACTTCTCTTGAAGTATGATGCTAAGGTGTTCGCCATTGAAGAAACTAGGGACTTGACCAAAATGAAAATGGAAGAATTACATTGGTATCTTATAGCATATGAAATGAGAAAAGGTACAGAAAGTGACCAACCAAACAATGAAGCATATTTTAAAGCCATAAATAAGACAAAAGACAAGGATAATGACCTTGATAAAGAAATAACAAATTTCGTAAGAAGGCTCTAGAAGGGAACTAACAGATACAAAGGTAAGTCTCCTCTCAAATGCTTTAACTGTGGTAGAATATGACATATTGCTGAAAAATGATACTATAAAAAGAGAAGTCTCAACAATAAAAATATCTTCTACTCCAAGGATGATGCCATCTCCTCATATGAGAGTGATGAAGAAGATAATGATGGAGGAGAATTCCTCTTCATAACCCAAGAAACCCAGGATGATGATCACAAGAGTTCTAAAGAAGAATAAATCATTTCTGAAGAAGATTCAGATGAAGAAACCAACCTTGATTCCTTTTGGGGATACAAAGACAATGTAAGGAGTGAACAAGAAGATGAGAATATTGAAAAGTTGAAGCATGTTGAAACTAATAATATCAAGCTTAGAAACACAAACATAATACTAAAAGGTGAATTGAGTTGTTGTGAAGAAGAAAATTACAAGCTTGAAAAGACCATTCATAGCTTGAAGGAACAATTAGAAGATTATGAAAAATTGAAAGATAATTGGATCACACAAAAGGGGAGCTACTATTAACAATAGAAAAGTTGAAGAAGTTTGAAAAAACCACTGAAAAATTAGATGAGATCCTTAGCAGTCAAATATCTCCAAACGACAAGACATGACTAGGATACAATGACATTTTGAAGATAACAAAACAAGAGAAGGAAGATGAAAATGATGAAACCAACACTCCAGATCAAGTTGAACAAGAAGATAGAAGACTAGAATTCAGAAGGAATGAGACATCAAGAAGATCCTCTCCCATCATGTATGAAAGCAATAATTATGAAGGAAACTATAGAAGAATAGATTGTTAACCTAGATGGACCACACCAAAAAGAAGATCACTTACTCCCAGGTATAAAAATTTCTTTCTTGGACATTGTTATACTTGTGGAAATTTTGGACACAAGGCAATCAATTGTAGAATCAATGAAAGGAATAACTACACAAGATACATGAATGGTGCAAATAGTAGATATGGAAATGTTCACAGACCTGTCAACATAAATTATAATCCATTTGACCCATTAATGGATCTAAATATTGTATGCTACAAGTGCAATAATATTGGTCACAAAGAACTATATTGAAGAGAGATGAAGGAAGATAATCCTATGCCAAATGTCCCTATACCAACTACAACATGGAAAAGGAAAGAAATTCCAAACAATGAAAACTTTCGAATAACATTGGTCGCTAAAGAATGCAAATAAGAAGACGAATGGTTCATAGACAGTGGACGCTCATCTCATATGACTGAAGATCAAAGCAAATTTGCCAGCTTGAAGAAAAAGGGTGGAAATGTTGCATTTGGAGATGACTCATCTACCAAAATACTTAGAAAAGCAACTGTAAAGCTTGGAAGTGAAAATGTAAAAACAAGAAAATTCCTATTGGTTGAATATCTGAAGCATAATATCCTAAGTGTCATCAAAATATGTGATCAAGGATACACTCTTACGTTTGACTCTCGAAAATGTAAAATCAAGGAAAAAAACTTAGGAAGATTGGTTGCAACTGCAACAAGAAGACCGAACAACATATACATCCTAGACATGAAGAAGAGAGAGAAGACAAAATCCACACAAAATGATTCCAAGGAAGAAAAAGTCCCAAAGTCCAAAAATAAGGATGAAGTATTATTGAGTGCCACAGGTTCAGGGGGAGAGACCCCAAAGAAGAAGGTCACCTTATGCCATTGAACTTAGAGGGAGAAGCCCCAACTTTTTCCATTGATGTCAAACGGTGAGAGAAATTGGGATCATGATGACAGGGGGAGCATGAGTGTTTCCATTAATGACAAAGGGGGAGATTGTTGGAAGATTGGTTATTGTCATTGATGTCAACCATAGTCATTGGTTGTAGTCATTGATGTCAACCCTAGCCATTGGATTTTGGACCCCACAGTTGATCGAAGTAGATAGACATGAAGAAAATTACACATGAAGATACAAAACCCATGGATGTATAGTATAATTCATTCCACTTCCAGTGGTATGTGGTACATCATGTGGATCCTCACGATTGAGGATAAATGAATTTTTGAAGATGACAATGTGAATTGAAGCAAAAACTACATGTCGGTCCTAATGTTAAAAGGAAGTGACATAAAGGGTATAATACGTCTCATTATACATTCATTTTTCAACAGACATAAGTTTATTAATGAACAAGGAGATATAAGTCGAATTTCTGAGGAAATCTGAAGTAAAGAAGGCCGAATTTCAAGGGAGGATGAAGTCTTTTGGTGATGTGTTCTAAGATATGTTATTTACAAGTCATCTTACCATTTTTGTTATAACTTTGTTTCTATAACGATTCATATGGTGAAATTAGGAGGCTATTGAGAAGACATATATAGGTACCTGTGGTAAAAATTGCATCTCTTTATTCACTATAATTTTGGAGATACACTCTGTGGAAGATATGGTTTTTGACTAGTCCTGAAGCTAGTCATAAACATGTGTTCTGGGTAAAACAATCATAACATATTCATAGAGAATCCAAATAAAGTGAGACTAATTGCATTGGAAATAGTACAGGCTGTGGTTTCCTGTGTATGAATTTCAGAATCTGATGTTAAATATTAAGTGTGGAGCATGTTGTACAAGTTCACTCTCCTAAATAAACCAAAATTGAATAAGGTCTACCATTTTCTCTATAACTCCTTTTCTGGGAGGATTCAAGGAGTGAAACTTGGAGGAGATTCAGAGAATACATTGAGTAATATTATATACAGGATCAAAGTATTCCAAGAAGTGAAGAATTGCAGAAGTTGAATAAGTCTCAGGAAGCATTATCAGGTTCTATGTGATGGTTGGTTGATGGTGATAATTTATTGTAAAGTTTTATTATCTCTCATATATTATTGGGTGGAAGGAAGGGGCAAGGATAGAGAGGTCAACCCTCTCTTGATATTGGAGGATTGTATCTTAATTTTGGAGGTTTGTCCCTCCCTTTATATTTGGAACCTGTAGCTACCTTTGAAAGTCATTACTTCTTTTGAAAAATAATACATGATTAATTCTTATATAATGTGCATGGTGTATTGGTGTATCTCTTATACTATTATTCATTGTTCATTGGATAATATTCATTTCTAATTGGATATAAATTGAATACATGATCTGATTTAAGTACAAGTTCAAAAATACTATTTTCTCTAAATACTGATTCACCCCCTTCTCATTATTTCCAACATCATCCACTTCATAAATATATAATTTTGCATCGAATTTTAATGATTCATCTAAATCAACATACTGTTAGGATATTTAGAAACTTAGGAGTTAGTTAAGATCTACTTGGTCTAATGTGTTGTTAGGTAAACGTGTGTTTCTTTAGTATGCATTTGTAGTTAGGAAATCTGACGGTCACAATATGTTCCCGACATAGAGTAATCCAACGGTTCATATTCTCCTCTATCTTAATGACCATTGATCTGTGGCTTAGCACCCGATTGGTCCATGATATCTATTTAAAAAACAAGGAGGGTCATTTTCCAATGATCGATTCTGATAAACTCCATTGTAAAATCTCTCTGTAACCTTTTTCTTTTGCATTAATAAACTACTCCAAGTGGCCGCGTTGGTTGGAGCCGTGGATGTTTCCTCGTAGGGGTTTTACCACATCAAAACATCAGTGTGTTGACATTTGATCTGGTTGTGTGAGTGGTTATTGAAGGTCATCCTCTTTTGGAATACCTGTGTTTTCAAACATGGTATCAAAGCCTGTTTGAAGACTCACTTCTATTGTAGATTGAAATCGTGAATCCGAGTTGCATAATCTCCATTTTCTTCCATTTTCATACAATTATGGGCTGAGAGGACTATTCCATTGCGTCTAGAACACTCGTTTCATTCAGGAATTCTTTTTGTTTCACTTGAAAAGGTTTCTGTTTTCTCAAGATACGACCATTTCAGCTAGATCCGGAGGTATAAAGCCCGAATACACCCTTTTTAAATTTTTTGTAGAGTATTATTTTGGTTTTATATTGCTTTTTTCCGGGTTGCTTCTCTTTTAGATATGCATTTTCTCTTTTCCCCATGCCTTGTGCAATCTCAGAAAATCATAAACATATAGGAAAATGTGCATTTTCCGGGTAAGCTAACCAAGATCTAACCCTTGTTGTCATCAAGAAGAAATTTTTTTCCTTGTGTGAAAATAGTTTTTTTTTTAGCATGCTCTCCAAGGTCCTCAACAACAACAAGAACAACAATCCTCTTGCTAAACAATACAATATGTTTTTCTAGCCCATTTGGTTAAACGTTTCCTTATTAAGTAAGAGGTATTGAGTTCAAGTCTCTCTTTTTGTTGTTTTTTTTGAAAAAGTTCACACTCCATTGTAAAGTGTATTTCACTTCAAGTATCAAAGTGAATCATTATAAGTAGCTTTAATAATTTATTTTAGAGTTATTTATTTTGCATGCAACTTTTCTTTTATAAAGTAACTTCATTGTAAAAGTGATCCCCACTTCTTTTTATAAAAGTGGATCACTTCATAAAGCAACTTACACCATCACGTGGTCCTTTGGTTATCGTTTATGCCTTTTTTTTAAAAAAGGACATAACTTTCACATCCGAAGTTCGTTTTTTTTAAACTGCCTAAGTTTTCGAGATCTTTCCATCCAAATCACTAGTTTTAGTTTTTAAATTCATATTATCTACATATTTAATATGGCTTATTCAAGTAATCTTTTGCTTACCAGCACCAACTACTTCCAATGGAAATCCCATATGGAGGATTTATTAAGAAGTAAAGGCTTGTGCTGGATTACCTTGGGAAAGGAAAAAAAAACCTACTGATGCTGATAAGAAAGTCAAATGTAATGTTCTTGACTTGGCTAGTCTAGGAAACGATGCTAATGTGTGTGTAGGACCAAAGGTTTACAACATATAAATGATCATACAAATAATAAACGCGACAAAGAACTGCAAAGTTTGTATTATGATATCTCTGTGGATTACAAAATGACCGAATGTGGCTGAATAACTGACAATACTCGACTAGATAAACATACAAAGGATCTTAGCCAGAATATAAATAAGCAACTGTAGCTGAATAAAATAACAACACTCTACTAGATCAAAAGACAAAAGGATCTTAGTCGGAATACAAATAAGAAACTAAAATATAATACTCGGAATATGGGAGCACTGCGAAATCAATGAAGAGTGATGGAAGACCTGGATGATCTTCCCGGTGACTAGGTTGTGTCTTTCAACACCGAAATCATACAACTGGTGTCTTCCTCTTGGAATACACTGAACTATCTCTCCTAAGATGCACCTCTTCTCCTCAATGACAAGTCATAATCTGCATAATGATGAATTAGGTCGCTGACCCTTCCTTTATAGCTTTCCAAAACCCTAAATCCCTGCTGAAACCCTAATTCACTGTTGACTTCCAAAACCCTAAATCACTGCTGAAACCCTAATTCACTGTTGACTTCTTCCCTCTAAGTGAATTTTACTTTATTTTATTATTCCTTGATTAAATCACTTAATTAATTAATTAATTAACCATTTTACCTCTAAAAAGTGATTTATCCATCCTTTTGGCTTCTCTAGCCACTGAAAGTCACTTCTCACCATCTTATCCTGTAGTGCTCTTCTTCCCGATTCCAATGAACTATCACACTAAGAGGTTTCTCCAAGTAATATGCCCATTATGACCTTCTTAGTGAATTTAATTAAGATATGACCCATAATAACTCAAAATTACGGAAATCGTCGGAATGCAATGAAACCAAAGCCAAGCTATGCAGAATGGATCCTGATGATGAACAATGCAAGTTGGGCCCAAATAAACCCCTTAGTATCTCCCGAACTCTCTGTCACCCCTATTTGGCTACTCGAGTATGCATAACACTCTGAAATGTTGTAATGTTATAATGTCCCAAAATGGGGACATTACAGTCCTCCCTGTCGGAAGATTGCTTGTCCTCAAGCAATAACTGAATCCAGCTACATATGATACCAAGGTCCCATATCCACCTGTGTGACACAAGGTAGAATCCCCTCAAGATGTGGTCTCTCCAAGTTCTCACCACACATGACACCCACATGCTCCTGATGAGTAGAATGATCAATGGCCAAAGAATCTCAGTCAACTCCCCGAGCAACCACTCTACTCTAAACTCACCTCCATCAAATGTTGNCAGTCAACTCCCCGAGCAACCACTCTACTCTAAACTCAACTCCATCAAACGCTGAACTACCAAGCATTCCAATCCCCAGATCCCATATCAAAATATGAACTGCAATTCCTCGTGAGATATAATCCTGTAACATATCACTACCATGAGTCTCCCGCAAATAACACATGGTTTCAAACTGAAATGAGTCTTTCCTACCAGACCATACCAAACCCAATACGACCCCCACCGATTGAAGATGTTGCTGCCATAGTGAGGTACTACAAGACCTCAACGAATCACCAACCAGTGATGTGCTCTCCCCAATACTGAAACTCAATGGAAAATCAAGGGGACTTCCCCCTGCAAAGGTCCACTCATCTCCACCAGTCAATGAAATGACCAACCCTGTAATCCCAGGGTCCCATGCTAGTCTCTGACAGGGACCATCATGTTGATGCAACTCTACTCTGATCATGAATGTCTGATCAAAGTATCCATTCTGGATCCTCATAAGATGAAACAAACTATTGACCAAATGGACTCCTGGATCCCATGTCAAATTTGGAAGTTCATCGCTTCCAATCCCCACTAACTGTTGATGTGCCCTACCAGTAACTGTCGAAATCACTCCACCCTCATCCCAATGAGAGTCTGAATATGTAGCAACCTTTGAGATATCCTTTGTCCCATGGCCTAATATACTCTCCATCATGCCCAAGGCCTCAACTGTCTGTGCCTGATGATCCACCCCTATCTTGATGTATGCAATCAAGACACTCCTGTTAGGTGGTCTCAGCCTACCAACTCTCCATGCCCCTTGCCACTGTCTAGCTCCCCCTGTGCTGCTATCAATGATGAAAGTATCAGGAAAGGCCATCATAAATATCTACAACCAACTGTAGGACTGGAAAGTAGCATATGCTTTGGTCAATCCAAAGGTCTTAACCAAAATCTCTTCCATCGACACCCATGGTAAATAATCACCTGTACTCATCACTGAATACCAACCATCGGGTACAACAGTAGGTATCTCTACCAACTATGGGTCAATCATTCTCCATCCATAATCACTCATGCAACTTCTTCTATGGTGAAGGTGATATCCTAGATCTGTATACTGCTGCAAGGGAGAGGAATCTCCATGCTCTACTGAGTACATCTCCTCCCTGCCATCCATTGCATCCCCCTGAATCCCATTGTACACCTCTGTATGTCTCTGTGAACTACCACTCATCATTGTGTGCCCCTGCATACTCATGTGATCTCCTGTATACACCTGCAACATCATGGATCCTCGGTGTACTACGGGGTCATCCTCTACATGAAGGTCAACCAATCCTGGAACATAAATGGAAGTGTCCTCAAAACTACCCCTAGCTATGGAATCCCCATGTGTACGTGCGTGTTCAACTGTCTCACCACCCCTCATAAAGGGTGGTCCCTGTGACCTATGGATATCCTCATGTATATCTAGATCATATCTCTCCATACTCATCAGTGATCCTGGGTACTCCTCATGATCCTCCCTCAACTAGTGCTCCATTTCTAAACCACCAACATCCTCTTGCAATGTGGCTAAGGGATATATCTGACTCTCTGCTGAAATAGGTGTAGTGGATTTTTGTCTAGTTTCCTCAAGGAGCTCCTCTGATATGGACTCTGATTCCTGAAGGGTTTTCTGTGTGCCTTCCAAGAATCTCTGTTTTCTCACCAACTCATGAGTGAGTTGGTCCACCTCAACCTCCTGCTCCCTCAATGCCCTGTGATACATCTCACCAACCTCTAATAGGTAATGCCTATCCATCAACAACTGCTGGTAGTCGACCCTCATCACAATCACTCTCTCCCTGAGTGTATGTAAGTCATCAATGACAAGTCCCCCATCTAAACTATCTTGTTCCATAGAGGCCCTCCAAAAATAACTTGACACCAATGCATGTGTATCATCAATGCATCTAGTGGCTGCCATGATCATGCCCTCACTGACTCTCAACTGTCCTGTCAAGTGTCATGACTCCTGGTCACAATTCTGCTGAGGTGCTACCTCATGCCTCTCACTGCTAGTGTCAATAATGGAATCCCCAACAACACACTCCTCAAAATATAAGGCACTGAATTTCCCACTGTCCCCTGTGCTACTGAGTCCTCCTGCATGCCACTGTACACCATCACCAACTGCGACCCCTATTTGAATCACAACATATCCTGTATGGGCAGCTGTATCCTCCTGTGCACTCACCCTACTAATATCATCTGCGCCTGGATCCCATACAGATGTGTCCAGACACGTGCTATGGTCATTCCAACCAATAAGGAGTGCATCCTCATCACTATAGATTGATCCTGGGAGTGAGTGTCCCAACAAGATGTCACTCTCCACAACCTGGTCCATCAATGGAATCTCCAAGAGTGGTGATTCACTCTCCTCATATTGATAGGTATGTGTAAGGTCAACTATATCCAAGCCATACCTCTCCCCCTGGGTCTGTATATCCATATGTTCCTTGTGTACAATCCCCACACAAGGCTCCTCTACCATATCAGGAATGCCACTGATATCATCATGTGTTGTAGCTAGCATNTCATAGGAAGCTCATCATTCTCCATACATGACTTCCTGGAAACCATGTCTACACCCACCAGTAGGTCATCCAACCTCCTAAGCTCATCATGTTTAAGTGCCAACACATATGAATCCTCACAAGTGTCACCACTATGCTAAAGTGTTGAATCCTCCACATTACCTGATGGGGAAGATGAAGGATATGCGATATCATCCTATCCCTCCAACTGTCCCTCATATGCGCAAGACTCACTACCCTTATCGAACTTCTCTAAATAGGCATCTATGGTTGCATTCACATGCATCTCTTCATCCTCATTGTCATAGTGCACCTCAACAATGTGCACCTTCCCTTTACCCCTGCATCAGTGATTTGGTTTCCAAGGAACTTTGCAACTGTAGCAACGCTCCCTGCATCTAATGGGTGTAGGCTCCATCTATGCTCCTGTCAATCCACTCGCTGGTAATGACGTATCTACATCCTTATCTGATTTTCCCCCTAGGCTGGTAGGAAAACCAGCTCTGATACCACTGTAATGTTCCTGACTTGGCTAGTCTAGGAAACATTGCTAATGTGTGTGTAGGATCAAAGGTTTACAACATATAAATGATCATACAAATAATAAACGC
>SNQJ01S0209650.1:0-16064 GCA_010110895.2 Picea sitchensis
AAGTAGCTACAATACTATCCTCTTTGGAAGTATGTTACCAAGCTCAAGCAAATGGGTGGTGGGCATTCATGTGAATGGAAATGCAATTTATGTAAAAGTGACAAGACCTACAAAGGATCTTTCACAAGAGTCAAGAATTACATTTTCCATGAAGGGGTAAAGGGTGTTTATGTTTGTGCACATACCAGAAATCTAAAGGTGAAGGATGCATTTGAGAAAGAGTATAATGATGCTCAAAATTTGAAGGATCAAAGAAGAAAAATTGGTATGGGTAGAACTAGACATCCTCACTTGGGTTCTGGTGATGAACCAAGGATTGTCCATGAAGCTGTGAATAGGAGGGTGGTACATCTAGAAGAATAAATATCCAAACCTACAACTACAACTAAAGATAGTAGATTGTTGAAAATGCTCATCAATCAAGGGAGCGAAGAAGTTGAGTCAAGAGTAGCAATGTCCATCTTTTCTTGTGGTATCCCTTTTAATGTGGTTCAATCCCCCTATTGGTAGGATTTTGATGAGGGAAATTAGCATATACCTTCAAGGTTTCAAGGGGGAAATCTATGAGAAAATCATAACAATTTTTCTCATGAAAGAGAGACAACTTCTTGAGGATGTTTTAAAACTAATTCATAGCTCATGGATTAGTATGGGTATTTCTTTTATCTTATATGGATGGACTGATACAAGGTGTATGCCATTATATCATCACCAAAAGGAGAAATGTTCTTAAGATAAAATGATTGTTCAAGTGAGGTAAAAGATAATAATTTCATCACTAAAATTTTAATTGTTGTTGTTGAACAAATAGGGCCATAAAATGTGTGAAAGTTATCACAGATAATGCACGTGTTTGCAAAGCTACATGATTGATTGTTGAGAGTAGATACAAAAATACATTTTGGTATCCTTGCAATGTCCATAATTTAAATATGATTTTATAATATATTCAGGATAAAACTGCATGGATTAGGCTAGGGAGATCATAAAATTCATCACCAACCACCATCAGTCTTAAGAAATATATTGAGAATAATCCAAATTGAAGTTGTTCAAAGCTATTGAGACAAGATATTCCTCAAGCTTCATCATGTTGTGTCGCCTTGTTGAGGTCAAACCTACATTAATGAGTATGGTGGTGGGTGTGACTTGGGCTGAGTGGAGACGAGAAGATTCATAGAGGGGAAGTATGGTGTGGAGGGTGTTGATTGATGAGGATCGATGGAGAAATATAGATCTCTTTCTCAAGTTCACATTACCTGCATTTGAGCTTCTCTGAGATGTAAACATAGACCAAATTTTCTTGGGAGAGATTTATGATGGCATGGACACCATGGTTGAGAAAACTATGGAAATTATTGCACATGAGGCTCCCACTTCTCTTTTTTTATGTTGATTTTGTAGAGCATGTGAGATCCATCATTTTTATGAGTTGGAATGGATTTAGGACTCCACTTCACACTTTGTCACATTCTATAAATCTAAGATTTTAGGATGAATATTTAATTTCTCAAAGCAATGGGAAGAGGAAGGCCCCACATAAGGACAATGAGGTGGCCAATGGAGTGAATAAATCATTTCATAGGTTGTTTCCAACTTCTTTTACAAACTGAAGTGAGAGAGGAATTTGTTTGGTTTTTTGTTGAATTAGAGGATTTTGCAGACATATCATTTTTGGATGAGCATGAACATATTTAAATGGTGGATTTGTCATGGGGAAAATCTTGTAACCTTGCCACTCATATTCTATCACAAGTGGCAATCTCTTCATCAACAAAAGGAATTGTAGCACATATGGTTTCATTCATTCCATCAAGTGCAACAAGTTGGGATCATACAAGGCCAAGGATCTTGTATATGTTCATTCAAACCTATGCCATGTGTCTTGTAGGATTGAAAAATATATAATTGGGCCTCATAAAGACTGGGATGTGGATGCAGAATGCCTAGAATTGGAGTATCTCTTTCTACTCTTGATATTGGAGGTGATGCAACTGGAAGTGGAGCTACCTCTTCTTCCAATACACACTCTATTTCTATTAAACAAGCATCTTGTTCTATTTATGTTGATGAGGATGAGGATGAGTTCTATTAATATATGTAATTTTACTTGTCTTTAGCTCATGTTTTATTTCGTTTTCAACACATATAGGCTCATGTATAAAGGATTGTTTTGAATGTATAATCTCATCTATAAAGGTTAATTTTGGATTTTGCATCATGTAATCATTTATGAAAATTAATATAGACATGGTTTTATTTCTAAAATGTCATTTATGTGTATAAAAAAAAATTCTTGCAAAAAAATGTGTTGTGTATGTGTTGGTGTGGTGTTTCTATAACATACCCATTTTAGGTGGAGCCATGTTTCTAGGCATTCCCATTTCTAAAACTTCTAGATATTTCCATGTTTCATGCAACTTAGATTCAAACCCTAATAAACATAGATCTATGAGAATTAAGTAATTTCAAAACAAAAACAAGAAAGGAAATAAATCCTACCTCAACTATTATTTATAATTGAATTATGATACTAGGAAAAATAAAATAATATCACATTTCTCATATTAAAAAGATAGAAGATTAGAAAACACTTTATCTTAAAATGTCTTAAACATACCTACATTGACCTCCTTATCTTATTAATTCATTAAAGTTATGAAGATTTAAAAAATCTCTCTCCAATCTTTCTAAAAACAACAAAAAAATATTTAAACAAAACAAATAATTATTTATCTTTTACTTAAGATTCCAAAAAAATAAATTCATTTATCGAGAATCATCATTATCATAATTAATTTTTATTTTGTTTTTAAATTCTCTGTTGTAACTGACACATACATGATTACCACCACCCATCGTAATCTCTTCTTACAAATGGCGTCATAAAAATTCTTGTTCTTGGTCAACGTCTAGGTAGTTGCATATTATAAAAAATAAAATAAGATAAAGTTGCACATTATGGACACACGTATATCCCTTGAGATAGCAGTATTCTTTTACAGCTGTTGTGAATCTTCGATTTAAGTTGGCATTTTCATCGCCACCATCACCCACTCTCAAATTTTCAGGGCAACCATCACCTACTCCTTAAAAAATCAAATAAAACAGGAAAATAAATTAATACTAAGTTAGATTAATAATAATAATAGTAATCTAATTTTAAAGTTAATTTGTATAAAACTTCTTATTTATAGGATAAGTAATTTCTCTTCCCAATAAATTAAGATTAAATTGAAATAATAATAATAATAATCTAATTTTAAGATCATTATCAAACTATCAAATTAGTGATGTATAACATTCTTTATTTGTGAAATAAATTAATGATGTATGATACTCTTTATTTGTGGCATAAAGTACCCTTCTTATCAAGAATTTAATTACAAAAATTTATAAAAATATATATACCCTACCTATCAAAAATTTAATTACAAAAATTTATAAAAATATATATACCCTACCTATCAAGAATTTAATTACAAAAATTTATAAAAATATATATACCCTACCTCCAATGACCTAGTATAAAAAAACATACATGTCTCCATAAAGCAGTATTCTTGTGCCGCTGTACTGAATCGTTATCTTACATTGGCATTTTCAACTTGTTAAATGAATAGACAGTTGCCGAGTGAGTGAGTTGAAGTTATAGCAGTGTAGAGAGATGGCAGGTCTAAATCAGGAGTGCTGCGAGCCGGCTCCTCCTCCGGCAGGTGGTGTATATGTATGCGTTGGAGGGTTGGAGACATTCCAGCATCTCACTGCCTACGTTACTGGCTCTCCCCACGCCAAGGCGGCCGTCATTTTTGCCTCCCATGTCTTAGGTAGGTCGTCCCACATTCTTAGCTTCCCTTCAATTCAATTTAACTTTGATTATTTGTTTCTTTGTTTTGCCTTCTATGAGAAATATGTGATATGACAGTAATTAGGACTTCCTCTATGGATGCTTTTTCTTAATGTCCTAGTTTTCCTAATTATTTATATTTATACGTTAGAGAGCTGTATAACTTTGTAGCAATTTTTCATTTGATTGTAGGAATTTGTTCATACAGTGTCATCAAATTTTGGGTGCTCTGGGTTACTTTAGAATAGAATAGGGAAAAAAGCCTTATGAGCATTGTTTTACAATGTAACTTCAATCATGATGGAATTAGAACTATGCTTATGCCCTGAAATTTCTGTCAGATTTGTAGTAAGAAACTCCATATGCTAGTTCAAATCTATCTAATCCTGGGTTTGATATTTTGATATTCAAGCTCTAGGTTGCATATTTTTGACTTCCAATTTAGATATCTCTGCAATTTGTGTCAATTTCTGAAATCTAAATATACATTTTCAGCTTCACAACCTCGAATTTCTTACCAAATGCAAGTTTAAATGGGTCTGTGCAACTGGCATCTTTTGGTATTATTCATTTAGAACCCTCAGAGCTGGCGCTGGTTTTGATGTGTTAACTGTTAACTTATCAATTACTGATCTATTTTTAATTGCCCTTGTTGATCTTTGATCTTTAGTACTTTTTCTAGCTCCTTTGTACATACTCTGATAATAAGTTATAAACAATTCCCTTCCCTGTCCTCTTCTTTTGTCTTTGTTAATTTTTCCCATCTTCAATTTCTTAGATCTTTGAGACGAGAATTGTCTTCCCTGTTCTCTTTCTTTGTTCTTTGTTAGTTTTTCCATCTCCACTTTCTCAGTTTTTTAAGCAGAGAATTACCTTTCCTGTCCTCTTATTGTATCTATGTTATTTTTTCCATCCTCACTTTCTCATATTTTTTTTTAGCATATGTGAAAAGGAGTTAACATACCAAGTTACTAGACTCTCGGACCTTGACATTATTGAGCTCTCCCATAACATTTTGGCGTTTCCAATCTGAGTATCCGCTCCTAGGACATTAACTGCTTTTCACAGGGTTGTGTAGGGACAGGTTTTCAGAGAGCGATCTCAATCTTAAAGGGAGTTATCACTTATTTAGTGGGAACCTGCTACTTCGTTTTTGCAGGGCCTCCTCTGGAGCAGTGCTATCATTTGTCTTAGAAAACAATTAGTATTTAGTATCTCCCATATTGACTTATTCATCCTTTACCAATGCCCTCTGATACCAAACGATGGATATCAAGATCCAAAATACTTCTTTATCTGTTGCCAAATGAGGTGTCACATCATTAAAGACCTACTCTCTGACATGTCTATTTAGTGGATGACTCGTTTTCTGCTATATAGGGATATTTGCACATTTGTTTGAAATTCGGCGAAAAATTGTTAGATCGATATATTTGAGTGATTATTTCTTTATAATCGGAGTGCTTCAGGGGTTTTTCAGCATGCTGTATCTATTTCTACATTCATAAATGGATTTTAAACAACAAAAAATAATGATTTCGTGCATTTTATAAAGCTTTTGTCTAACTATTTTATAAAATGTTTTTTTGACTGGATTCTAGAAAAAAAACATTTTATAAAACAATTAGACAAAAGCTTTGGATATTTATCACACGATCAAGTCAACCAGAAGCAATCATTTTATGAAATTATTAATTTACAAAATCATTTTCCTGTAGCTTACATCTTCTTGATGGTTTATTCAAGTGACAGGACACGTTAAAAGTTCAAGATTCTCCCCAGAGAATTTAAACACTCCAACTGCTAACTCTATTTCTGAACTGAAAATTTTGGATCATACAATGAGAGTTTTATGGGTTTAGCATGATATGCATTAACATGACAGATGATTAATGACTCCCTATGTATGAATGGGATTGTATTGCGTTTTAAAAGGAAGGCTCAGCTTTCTACATTTCAAATAGGAGAAACGTTTTACATTTACAGAGATTGGCAACAATTTGACATTGATAAACCTATTAACGACGGTAAAATGGCAGATTTCCCTCCTATCAAAACAGGATTTTCAAAGCAGTGGGAATCTATGCCAATCAAGTGATGTGGGAATCTATGCCAGTCAAGTGATGTAAGCAAAGGTACAACTATAAGGAAATGACAGAAGAAAAGGTACAACTATAAGGAAATGAGAGAGTAAACATGATTTTCTTTACACACAATCAAAATTACTCTAAGTATATATTATTCAATCAACAATGTTACATATAAATACATCACACTTTGGTTGAAGATAGGCAAGCTATCTTAAATAATTTGTTGAGAGGATATCTCAACCACACACCAATCTAGGACATAACTAGTTGGAGAGAATCTCTAATATCCAACTAGATCTAACAACCTCAATACTAAAAGCAAACAACTCACATAGAGATCGTCTCTTCCTCACAATAACCAATATATTAACAAATCATAACCTTATGATATTATGAAGAATCCCACATTAAATAATAATACTGGTAGGAGTTAGTAACTCCAACACACACTAAATAATAAGAAAAGTAGGATTTAATAACTCCAACACTCCCTCTTAACGAGTAATTGTCTCCATCTTTGTCAGGGATGGTCTTCATTGACATCTCAACCATTTCGAAATCTTTAAGGCTTCAAATTGTATAGCCTCCTTGTTGTAACCCGAGTTTCCAAGCATCATTTGACATCATTATCACTTGCAATGTCTCATGACCCTCATAAAGGTACGCGGATCTCCCCCAACTATTGGATAGCAATCCCCATATGTATATCTCATAACCCCAATGAGGCATAGTTTGTCGGATCCTTCAACATATGGGATAGAAATCCCCACATGTATATCTCATAACCCCAATGAGACATATTTTATGGGATCCTTCAACATATAAGACTATTTAACCAATCATCCATCTTGAGCTGAACTTGAAAATTCCCCCTCTAGATATGCAATTTCACTTCAGCATGACCTCTTTCATCTCTGATTTTGGAAATTTAGCACCATTTATTTCACAAATAAAAGATAAGTTGAACACACTTCACTAATTCAAAAATTATCTGCTACTAATTACACTAATATAGCTACCCACTCTACTAATATAACTACTTACTTTTTCCTTGAAGTCACTTGGTCCAAAAATAGTTGTTGCCACACCAACCATGTTTTTGTTGGCTATGTCTTGAAAATTAGCTGCAGAATGTATGAAAACATATTTGTACATTGTATATTTAGATGAACAACCTGCAATAAAATGAGGGAGAAGAAGGAATAGGAAAGAGTAGGAGAGGAGGAAAAAACCATAAACAATTTTAACCCAAGGAAATGAGAGAGTTGGGGTTTGGGCTTACCTCTTTAGCTCTTGAATCTTGCATGTTGAAAGTTGAGATAGATGGCTGCCTTTGTTCTCCTCNACCATAAACAATTTTAACCCAAGGAAATGAGAGAGTTGGGGTTTGGGCTTACCTCTTTAGCTCTTGAATCTTGCAAGTTGAAACTTGAGATAGATGGTTTCCTTTGTTCTCTCCTCCAGGATCCTCTTTGTTCTCTCCTTCAAACTCCTCTTTTCTCTCTCCTCCAAAATCCTATTTGTTCTCTCTTTCAAGCTCCTCTTTTCTTTCTCCTCCAAGCTCTCACAAATCTGCACTCTCCTTCAAGCTTTCTTTTGTTCTCTCCTCCAAGCTCAAGCAAACACAAATAGAAACAATGAGGAAATGAGAGGGGGAAAACATCTTTTATTCCCTCCTCACTTTCCCCTAACCCCTCCCTAACTAGACCCCACACTCTAACCCAACTCAAAAATTAAAAATAAAATGAGTCTTTTTTTTCTTTTTGTGGAATCTTGCGAGCCCTACGTGAAGCGCTCAAGGAGCGATAGGGAAGCGCTCGGGAAGCGTTAAGGAAGTGCTCGAGAATTGACCCCTGAAGCGACCTTCCGAAATATGGAAGCAAGCTTCCGTATTTCGGAAGCTCGCTCCGGGGAACATCACTCCCATGTTGTCATGGAGCGAGGTTTTGCACCCTGAAGCGAGCTTCCGAAATCCAGAAGTGGGCTTCCGGATTTCTGAAGCTCGCTCTAGGGGTTGCTTCCATGGTGAATCTACTCGGAGCGGGGTTTCGAGGGTGGAGCGGGGGGGCGGATTCCTGCAACATTGGGTGAAACACTTGGTTGTAGCTTACAGGTGTTGTTACACAATGTTGAAACTTGTGTAGTAATTGTTCATTGTTTTTGGAAGCACTCCCCTGCATCCTTCATTGTGGTATCATAGCTAGTAACATTTATAGTTCCTCGTTGTAACTAAATATAGGGATTTGGAATCTGATTTGAAATGGATACAAACAATAATTTGGCTCAGCCACATATTCTTGTTTTGATTGAAAGAAACTATGATTCTTGGTTTATCAGAATGAGAACAATTTTGCGTTTTCAATATCTTTGGGAGTTTGTTATTGTTGGTTATCCAGAGCCTGTTGATCAAGCAACAAAAATGGCTCTGACAAATGCTGAGCAAATTTTGTTGAAGGAGAACAGAAAGAAAGACAACAAATCCCTCAGTCTTATTCAACAAGGCCTAACTGAAACCATATTTCTGAAGGTGTCAAGTGCAATGTCTTCAAAGAAAGCTTGGGACATTCTTGAAACTAGCTATCAAGGTGTATCCAAGGTGAATATTATCAAGGTTCAGAATTTGAGAAGAGACTTTGAAAATCTGAAGATGAAAGACAATGAGTAAGTTGATAGTTTCATGACTCAAGTCATGAATGTTGTGAATCAACTAAGGCAGTATGGTGAAGGCCTCTCAGACAAGAGAGTAATTGAGAAAGTTCTCAGATCTTTTCCAAAGAAGTTTGAATCTATAGTTGTACCCATAGAACAATTTAAAGATATTAGTCTTATGCTTATTGATGAATTAATCGGTTCTTTGATTGCTCATGAATCCATGATGTCTAGATATGATAATCCATTAGAGAATGCCTTCAAATCCCAACCGCATGTTACTAGAGGTAGAGGCAGAGGAATGTCTAGTAGAAGAGGAAGAGGAGGTCGATTTGATGGTCAAAGAGACAACAAAAATGATTCGGAATCTAAGGAGAAAGCTCAACAGAATCCTCCTAGTTTAAGGGGGAGTAGAAACAGATCCTAGTAGCAAGGAAATTAGAGGTATGATAAATCTAAGGTACAATGTTATTATTGTAAGAAATTTGGACATTATGTTAACAAGTATGGGAAGAAAAAGTAGATGTTGGAAAGAAGTCTACTTACATGATAGAGGTGTCAGAGGATGATCAGAAACCTGTGTTTCTGACTTGTAATGTCACCCAAGAAAGTTCAAATGATGTTTGGTTTTTGGACGACAAATGTAGAAATCACATGATTGGAAATAAAAACTTATTTTCTAGTTTAAATACCAATATTTAGTCTGAGATAAATTTGGGTAATGACTATAAGGTAAGAGTTAATGGTAAAGGTGTGATTCTTGTTTATACTAAGAATGATGAAAGAAGAAAAATATATGATGTTTATTATGTAACTGGTATGAAATGCAATATGTTAAGTGTTGGACAACTGATAGAGAATAAGTACAGAGTGTTCTTTAAGAACAAGGTATGTACAATTTATGATAAGTATCCAAGTAAGAAGTTGATTGTCGGAGTAGAGATGAGAAAGAATAGAATGTTTCCACTTATTATGAGAAATGATATGACTGGCTCTTTGAATGCTTATAAAGCTAAAGGTTTGGATGAGTCATGGTTATGGCATTTGAGATATGGCCATTTACATTTTGGAGGTGTAGATTTGCTGCAGAAGAAGCAAATGGTCAAGGGGTTGCCCAGTATTCAACAACCAACAAGCTCGTGTGAGAGTTGCATACTTGCAAAGCATCACAGGGATAAATTTATTTCTGTAGTTTCATACAGGGCTAAAGCTCCATTGGAACTTGTTCACACATATTTATGTGGACTGATGCAAACATCTTCATTGATTGGTAATTTCTATTTTATGACTTTTATTGATGATTTCAGTCGAAAAACTTGGGTTTATTTGCTGAAGCAGAAGTCTGAATCTTTTGATTTATTTAAGAGGTTTAAAGTTATGGTTGAAAAAGAGAGTGGAAAATATATTAAAGTCTTGAGATCAGACAGATGAGGTGAGTATATGCTAATTGATTTCATGGAGTTTTTTCAGTATCATGGAATCAAGAGACAATTTACTACTTGTTATACTCCACATCATAATGGAACAACTAAAAGGAAGATTCGAACCATTATGAATATGGATCGAAGTATGTTGAAGGAGAAGCATCTTCCAAATGAATATTGGGGAAATGTAGTTGTTTGTTCAGTATATTTTCTGAACAGAAGTCCAACTAAGAGTGTAAAAAACCAAGCTCCCCAGGAAGCTTGGAGTGGTAAGAATAACATCGTATCCCATTTGAGGATTTTCAAGTGTGTAGCTTATGCACATGTACCTGAAGAGATGAGGAGAAAGTTAGATGACAGAAGTGAAAAATGTGTATTTGTTGGATACAGTGAGGAGTCTAAGGAATATAGACTCTATAATCCCATCACCAAGAAGTATGTTATCAACAAAGATGTTGATTTCAAGGAAAAAGAGGCTTGGGATGGTAGCATTGATAAAATTGCTTCAGGGGGAGATGAAATATCACATGAAGATGATAATGGAGATGAGCAGGTCGTACAAGGTGGAAAGTTGATTCCACAGTCACATGTACCCGCAACAAGAACTCCTATAAGACAATCACTAGGAGTCAACCCATCACAACTAAGAACACCCAGAACATATGAGCGTGGTGAGCCATCAGGTCATGGTGGACAACAAACAAGATTAGAGGTAAGTGATGAATCAAATCCTACTTTAGCTTCATTAAGAAACACAATTATAGGTCATAAAACTAGAAGTTTAAGAGAATTGTATGAGAAAAATGATGATGTAGATCAAGTTTCAATTTTTGCATTAATTGCATATGATCCTGTAAATTTTGATGATGTTGTTAAGAAAGAAGTTTCGATAGAAGCTATGAATGAGGAAATTGATTCCATAGAAAGGAATAATACTTGGGAACTTGTAGATTTGCCTGAAGATAAAAATTGTATTGGTGTTAAATGGATTTACAAGACCAAGTTAAATGTTGAAGGTGAAGTTGAGAAACACAAGGAAAGGCTTGTAGCTTAGGGGTTCAGTCAACAACCCGATATTGATTATAATGAAACTTTTGCACCTGTAGCCAGCCTTGATACAATAAGAATGGTGTTAGCCATTACTTCTCATAATAAATGGAGTATGTACCAGATGGATGTAAAATCTACATTTTTAAATGGTTTTCTGGAAGAAAAGGTTTATGTGAAACAACCTCCAAGATACAAGATTGATGGACAAGAAGGTAAGGTCTGCAGGTTAAAGAAAACATTGTATGGATTGAAACAAGCACCCAGAGTATGGTATAGCAGAATTGATGAATACTTGAAAGGTGAAGGATTCAACAGGAGTCCAAGTGAGCCAAATCTGCATACAAAGGTAAATCAGGAAGGTAAACTCTTGATTGTATGTTTGTATGTTAATGATTTGATTTTCACCGGAAACATTTCAGTAGATGAGTTTAAGACAACCATGAAAACTGAGTTTGAAATGATTGATTTGGGAATGATGAAGTATTTTCTAGGCATTGAAGTAAATCAATCTGAAGATGGTATTTTTATTTTTCAAACTAAGTATGCAAAGGACATATTGAAAAGGTTCAGGATTGTAAACCAACTCTAACACCAATTGCAACTGGAACAAAACTCAATAAGAATGATGAGGGGTCATGTGTTGATTCGACTCTATATAAAAGATTGGTTGGAAGTCTTATGTACTTTACGGCAACAAGACTTGATATTATGTTTGTTGTAAGTATGATTTCTAGATTTATGGAGACTCCAAAGAGTACCCATTGGCAAGAAAGAAAAAAGATCCTAAGATATGTTACTGGAACAACAAATTATGGTTTTTTGTACACATCAGATTCAGATTTTAAGTTGATTGGATATACTAATAGTGATTTTGCAGGTAGTGTAGATGACAGGAAGAACATATCAGGATATGTGTTCAACTTTGGATCGTGAGCTATAGCTTGGGCTTCAAAGAAGGAGCCCATTGTGACTTTATCATCTACTGAGGCAAAGTATGTTACAACAACAACAACTGCATGTCAGACCATGTGGATGAGAAGAATTATGACTGAGTTGTTGCATAAACAACAAGAACCAACTCAGATTTTTTGTGACAATAAATCAGCCATTGATATGTCACGTAATCATGTTTTCCACAAGAAAACTAAGCATATTGATACTAAATATCATTTAATTCGAGAGCTGATAAACAATGATGAAATTTCAGTAGATTTTTTCAAATTTGAAGATCAATTTGCATACATCTTTACAAAGTCCTTAGCAAAGGAATTATTTGAACTTCACAGAAATAACATTGGGGTTTGTGAAATGTAATATTACAGTGTTTTGTTTTTGGGTGAAATGATTAAGGGGGAGAATGTCAGAAAATTAATCATTCCACCGCCAAAAAGACGACTTATCTTAG
The DNA here is from genome assembly GCA_010110895.2 of Picea sitchensis. Lineage (NCBI taxonomy): Eukaryota > Viridiplantae > Streptophyta > Pinopsida > Pinales > Pinaceae > Picea > Picea sitchensis. The sequence continues at coordinate 12,466 of SNQJ01S0209650.1, forward strand.
CCGATCGAATTTTGAAGAGTTACCATTGCCCAGAAATTAGTTTCCACCGCCTTGACCGCATTATCCATTTAATGATCAAAGAATTATCACCGCCACACCATTTCATTTTTTTACTGATCAAATATCAAAAGGGAAATACACCATTAATGTTCTGGAAAAGCCAAATTTGACTTACATACAACGAAGGGGAAAGATAACCGACTAATTGTATCAGTATATATACATCTATGTAATCTTGATTTTTATATAGAAGAGAAGAAATAGAAATTGACAGAGAGTTCTGAAGAGTGTTAACATAATATTTTGTACTATGTTTCTGTTTGAATCTGAGTTTGTAAACTCATGATAATGTTCAAATTTATTACAGAGTAATTTATTTTGTTGTAGCATGCATATTTTGTTTTCTGTTTGAAAACTTCAATTAAATCCTTATGATGTGCAGTGTTTTGTTGTAGAATCTTATTAAGTTTCTAGTACACAAGTACTGGGTGAATTTATTGTTGCAGGGAATGATTCAATGGAGTTATTTTACTGCTGTAACATGATTTTTTAGTTTGTTGTTATAATTCCCATGTTTATGTTATAAATTTGTTTTGTTGTAAAGCCATTTTACTCTCTGCTAAAACACCTATTGAAAAGGCTGTTGTAGAACAGAGTATCAATCTTTGTGTATGATGCAGGAGTGATTCACTTAAGTTTTTTGTTGTAATATCTTTTTATTATTTGCTGAAACAAGTGTTGAAACACGTGCTGAAACAGTTGCTTAAACACCTAGTTGTAGCTTACATGGTGTTGAAACTCGTGTAGTAACTGTTCATTATTTTCAGAATCACTTCCCTGCATCCTTCATGGGGGTACCATAGAATGCAAAGAAAAGCTAGTCAAATCGATCATTCTCTGCTCATCGAAGAGAACCTGAAGAATTTTTAGTGAGAGAGATATGGATAATGAGACACTCGACACTTCAATGAAAAAATCGAGTGTTCCATCACCATCGAGGAGAATTGAATCCATACTACCCACAACACCATTATGAAACATGACCTCTTGGTTCTAATCGCATCCCTTTGTGAGCCTCACAATGATCCTGAATATATGAGAACCAAGTTGACCATACTTCAATTGAAATAATCTCTCTTGAGCAAACCCATAACAAGAAGCGACATAGGCTATGCCTTAAGAACGAGAATGACCTAAGAAAAGCCACTCTTTGGGATACTTCTACGACTTATATTATTCTCACAATAATTTTATCTAAGCCATTTCTTGTGGAGCCATCTAAGTGAATCATATGATAAGTTGTAGATGTTGTCGGTGTCATACTCAAATATGTCTTTGTAGTGAACATAGATAGCTATGATTTGCTTTCTCTGAGGGAAAGAAAATATGTGGGCAAATTTCTCACACATGCACATAGAAATCTTCACATGAAACACACACAATAAGATAATCACTCAAAAACATTCTATCTACTCTCACTTACACTAATTATACATATTTACAAAGGATTAGAAGTTGTGTCTCTCTCATTTTTTTAGGTCCTCCGTGAGTAAATCAAGCTCAGTTCCTCTCTGATACCATGTAAGGAAATGAGAGAGTAGACATGATTTCCTTTAGACACAACCAAAACTATTCTAAGTACACCAATCTAGGAGATAATTAGTTGGAGAGAATCTTTGATAACCAACTAGATCTAAAAACCTGGTCCATCTTAGAAGTAAATGATCCGAAATCGGATTCAGAAGCCTGTCAGGGCATGAAAAATGCTCAAAAATGAAAGTGCTCGGAATCCAACGAAACCAACACCATTGCGTCCGGCTCGTCTTCCTGATTCCGGTGGTATAATGTTTTTGTCAAACGGAGTCCGTATGGAGAAGATATCGCATTCTGTCCGCTGAGCCAAACAGGCAAAATTTTGGGATGCTGACTGTACCTGTCCGTACAGTCCGTACAGGACACGTGTTAGTCCGTACAGGGACACGTGGCATGTCCGTACACTAACACGTGGCAGATTACGTACAGGACATGTGGCGGCTCCAGAGAGTGACACGTGTCAGGCTGATTTGGCATTTTCGACACGCAGTTGGACCAATCCCGAAGTGACACGTGTCACCACTGAAAGGGTGACACGTGGCAGGGTGACGTCAGCAGCTGACGTGGCAGGATGACGTGGAAATGCTGACTGGGCATACGGTAGATGACATGGCAAGGTACGGAAGCTGACGTGGCAAGTGACGTGGGCGAATCAGCGGTCGACACGTGGCATGCATCGATTGGATGTAAGGGTGCCACGTGGCCCAATCACGGGCTGCCACGTGGCACCCCGGGTTTAGCCAATGAAGGCTATGTAAAAAAATATTTGGGGCCCGGGGGATTCGAACCCCGGACCTCTCACTGCTACGCCTTCGTGTAAAGCCTCCGACCATTGGACCACCGTATGAGTCTTATAATGTATGCGCGTTTATTTGTATTAAAGTTTGGTTTATGTGTAAACCACGGGGGGTCGGGCCGGGGCTTAGCCCCGACCCCCGGTTATATGTGTGTTATGTGACCCGGAGCGCGGACGATTGGGAGCGCGGGGTTATGTTAAATATTTACCGTTACAATAGAACCGGGCGTGAATGTAAAGTGTTGGCGGATTATTTTAACCGTTACATAGCACAGTTATGGTTATTGTTTAGTTATGGCGCGATTATTGTTTGTTATAACCGTTAGGCCACGGTTTTTAAACCATTTCCATATAACCAAGAGCTAGCGCGTGCAGAGGGGGCCAGCGCTTAGCCCGTAGGGCTAGCGCTAGGCCATATGGTTTCATATGACTTGCAAGAAGGTGCGTGCGCCCGAACTTTGGGGGCTTAAGCCAAATATAACCAATTATATGGTTGAAAGTGGGTATTTTAACCACTTTTTATTAATTAAATGTAATTAACTCATAATTGGGAGTTATTGGGCTTTTTTAGAGCCTAATTCTTGGGAGGAAGTTGGGGATGAGCAACCAACTTTCCCACTATTTAACCAAGGCCATGTTGAGGCCATTTGGTAAGCCTTTAGAGCTTTTGGACGGTTTTGGAGAGCAGAGATGCTGAGGCAAAGCCAAGTCAAAGTCAGTTTGAGGCAGGGAAGCTGTTGAGGAGGAGATGCTGTCGGACGATTTCTGAGAGCTTGGGACATCCGTTTCAGGTGCCGTAAGTTGTGCAAGATTCTAGAGATCTGGGCGAACATGACCAGATCAGTCTAGAAGCCAATAGGCAATTGTAAAGATGTACTATTAAGCTTTCGAAAAGAAATAAAGAAGCCTCCCCCACAAGAGAAAAGGCCCAGAGACGTAGGCAAAGTTGCCGAACTCCGTTATCAACCTCTGTGCATTATGGTTTGTTGTTTTTTCATTGCGTTTCAGATCTGAAAATATGTTAATGGTTGTATAATTCATTTATTTTCTCGCTCTTTCGTTAAGTTTCCCAATGGTCAATGAATGCATGCTAAGTTAAAAACTCAACCATAAGTCATTTCGAAAAATCCTGACGGATCAAGTGGTATCAGAGCTAGTTGACATTTGGATTTGAGTTTTGCATGTTAACCAGGGAAGAGCACATCTCAAG
>SNQJ01S0209651.1:0-10069 GCA_010110895.2 Picea sitchensis
TTTTGCTGGGTTTTCTTCCCCTAGAGGGTTTCCCAGGATAAATGTTGTGTCTCTTGTGAATGTGTATTTCTTAGTGATCTTGTTCTTATGTTGCTATTATCTATTGAAATGCAAAGAACTATAATAATGGAATAAACATTAACACTTCCTAACTCATTTCCACCCATCAGAAGTATCAACCATCATATTGATTTGATACTAGGAGCAATTCTACCAAACAAAGCAGCATACAGATTGACACCTTGAGAGAATGAGGAGGTAAAGAACCAAGTCCAAGAATTGTTAGACAAGGGTTTGGTCAGAGAGAGATTGAGTCCATGCGTAGTACCGACTATGTTGAGTCCAAAGAAATATGGAGGATGGAGAATGTGTACAGACTCGAGATCCATAAATAAGATCACTATCAGGGATAGATTCCCTTTTCCAAGAATAGATGATTCGATGGACTGTTTAAGTGGAGAAAAATTATTTTCTAAGATAGATTTGAAAAGTGGATATCACCAGATCAGAATGAGGGAAGGTGATGCCTAGAAGACAACCTTTAAGACAAATGAAGGTTTGTATAGTGGCTTGTTATGCCATTTGGCTTAACCAATGCCCTGAGTACTTTTATGAGGTTTCTGAATGAAATACTAAAAGATTTCATTGGAAATTTCGTGGTTGTGTATCTAGATGATATACTGATCTTTAGAAAGACTAAGGAGGATCATTTGAGGCACCTAACACTAGTGATGAGGAGGATTTAATAGGAGAAGCTATTGATAAACCTAAAGAAGTCCTCTTTTATGAAGAAAAAACTCATTTACTTGGGATTTGTGATCTATTCAAATGAACTGAAGATGGATACGGAGAAGGTGAAAGCAATCAAAGAATAGCCATCACCCAGGAGCATGTTTGAGGTAAGAATATTCCATGGATTAGCGAGTTTCTATAGGAATTTCATCAGAGATTTCAGTGGAATTTGTGCACCAATGATGGATACAGTAAAGAAAAGGCACAAGTCTTTTAAATGGATATAGGAGGGCGAGAAGAGCTTAAATATACTGAAGGAGAAAATAACAGAGAGACAAATTATGGTCTTGCCATATTTCGAGAAGACATTTTAGGTGAGATGTGATGCAAGTGGCATTGCAATTGGAGGAGTTTTGAGCCGGGAAAATAGACCTATTGCTTACTTCAGCGAGAAGATGAATGAGACTAAGAAAAAATACTCCACTTATGACAAGGAGTTTTATGCCATAATCCAAGCCCTGAAGAAATGNATGGAGACATTACCTTGTCCCACAAGAATTTTTCTTCTATAGCGATAACCAAGATTTACAATTCATAACCAGACAGGAAAAATTGAATCAGAGGCATGCAAAGTGGATTGAGTTTATGAAGAATTTTAATTTTGTCATAAAACATATTGTTGGGAATGCTAACAAAGTTGTTGATGCATTGAGCAGGAGATGTTTGATTATGCAGGAATTTCAGGTAAAGACCTTAGGGTTCGAACACCTTGAGGAAATGCACAGTGATGATCTAGATTTCAAGGAAGCATATGAAGCATGTGTGAATCCTATGATGAGAGATAGAATCCAATGGACAGAGTATATGATTCAAGAGATATTGTTGTTCAAGGGAAATCAATTGTGCATACCAAAATGTTCAATGAGGGATAACCTTTTGAAGGAAAAACATAGTGGAGGATTGGCTGGACATTTCACCCATGATAAGACATTTACACAGTTGATAAGTTCATACTATTGGCCATGTATGAGAACATATGTGATAAAATTCATGAATATATGTAGAATCTGCCAACATGCAAAAGGTAAAAGACAGAACACTGGATTGTATCAACCATTTACCATACCAAAGAGGTCTTGGGATGCAATAAGCATGGATTTTGTGTTGGGACAATGAAGAACACAAAGAGGATGCGATTCTATATTTGTGGTGGTGGATAAGTTTTCAAATATGGCACACTTTATCCCATGCCAGAAGACCATGGATGAAACACATGCTGTGAATCTGTTCTTTAAGGAATTTGTGAGACTTCACGACCTACCTAGAAGCATTGTCTCCGACAGAGACACGGAATTTGTTGGTCATTTTTGGAGGAAACTGTGGAAGAAGTTACGGACAGAATTGTCCTTCAGCTCAACTTCTCACCCTCATAAAAATGGACAGACTGAGGTGGTAAATAAAATTTTTGGAAACTTACTGAGGAGTCTGGTCACCGAGCACCATAATAAGTGGGATCAGATTCTGCCACAAGCAGAGTTTGCATACAACAAATCACCAAACAGGAGCACTAGGAAGATCCCATTCCAAATATTGTATGGAATGCAACCCAGGGGAGTATTTGAGTTGAGAGACTTGGAACAGAGTGAGATCAGGAGCACTGGAGCATAATATTTTTCTGCAGACATGCAGAAGATCCATAGCCAGATCAGAGGGAAGTTGTAGAATTCTAGCCAAGAGTACAAATGCAGAGTTGATCAACATTGTCGAGAACTTCAATTTGAAATAGGATATCAGGTTCTATTACATCTCAAGAAGGAGAGGTTCCCTAGGGGGACATATAATAAGATAAATATGAAGAAGATAGTTCCATGTAAGATCTTGAGGAAGTTTGATGCAAACACCTATGAGATCGAGATTCCACATGATGTGGGCATATCACCCATATTCAACGTCTCAGAACTGTATCCTTACAGGATGGATGAAACAGAGGGATCAACAGATCAAGAGAAGATTCAGTGGGAGAAACAAATGCCTATAACATAAAAACCACAGATGGAAAAGATCGTTGATCAGAGGATTGGTAAGAAGACCCAAAGGAAGAGCTATTTTAAGTATTTGGTCAAGTGGGAGGGAAATCCAATAGAAGATGTTAGTTGGGAGAGTGAAGATTATATCTAGAAGCATGGGAAGTCGGTGCAAAAGCTCATGGAAAGGAGTCCATGAATTTTTTCCCAAGGGAGTATGATGCAGGAGAATCGTCAACAAGTACACATGGAAGGACAACTCAACACCTAAGGACCAATCCAGAGTCTTAAATAATAGCCAACACTCCAAATATTTTGAAGCTGATAGAAAAAAATAAAAGGAAAGATCACGCACATAGACAAAATGAGCACACGTGACCTGGGAATTTAACCCTAGTCTCAATGTAACCAAAATTAGGTAGAAGTTAGTTTGTGTATTTTGTATAAAGAGAGGTTTTTCATGCCCTAAATAAGGGTTACGATAGCTGCGAGCAAGTAGGAATCTCAAAGCAGTGATTGTTGTTTGAATTTTACTATAACCATTTTCTTGATTTTGAATGAAGATAACATAGGAAAATTGATCCAATGTGTGAAGTTGTTGTTGTTTGTAATTTCCCTATTATTGTGTTTGTTCAAGAATACATGAATCTTGTTACAGGTGTGTATATCTTTGAAATTCCTGCATAAAATTTAAATTTCTTTTCCTCGTGAGCCGGTGCAAGGTGTGCACACAGTCCGCAAGGAGTGCATTGACCGAGTTTGTCTCAACTTGTAAGCTCAAGAGGAACAACGTAAGGTTTCTTTGAAGGAAGTGTAAAGCGACTGTTGCAAGGTGTGCACATTCATCGCAAGAACTCAAATCTTGTGTAAAGATCTTTTGCAAAAATTGCACAGGTCTGAAATTTGACGAAGAGTCGAAGCAACTCCGTAAGGAAGTCGAAGGACAAGAACAGAGGAACGTCAGGAAGGCAGGAAATAATTCTTTTCAAGAATATTTGGATCTGATTTTGACGAATTTCCCGGAAAAGAAAGAAGTGCTTGGGAGATCGAAATCTTTGAGGAGATCAAGATCGGGAGGGAAAACACTTTCCAAGAAGTGAAAACGAGCCCCAAGAAACAAACTCACAGGAAGGATAAAGGTCAAAACCTTTACATCTTTTGAAAATCTTCTAAGTTAGTAGAAAGAGTAAGCTCAGGGGAAAAGATCTGGACCGTTTGATCAATGTTCGAACAATGAGGAGTGAGTGAAAAGGAAAATATCTCAATCGTTCGATCTGAGTGCTAGAGAAAAGATCTCATTCGTTCGATAATAGCGCAAATAAAGGATCTCAGTCATTCGATCTGGGCACCTAAGGATAGTAGTTTTCCGATCAAAGTAAAGTGCATTAACATTAAAGCTTTGAAAGTTTACATGAGAATCAGACTTACGAAGTTCCGAAATCATCGAAACCGTCCATCATAAAGGGGGACATGTGGCAAGAGATCATCATTTCATTGACTCGTGACTTAGAGAAGTCAAAAGGCAGAGTTATAATAACCTGTGATCGCAATTTGATCACAGTTGTTGATCGATGGAGAAATATGGACCTTTGATTGTCTAGGGAGATATCGGGAGTTCGAATATTGGGAGAAGGGAGGTGAGTGGTCTTCCAACTTCGCAAAACATGAAGTCCTGATTCATGAAGAGTTGATCTGAGCCATCAGATCAACAGGAGTTGTGAGTCGTTGATATGGCGCACATGAATTTTGGGATATCGGGGATCGAAGGAGAGAAGTGATCAGCCTTCCAACTTTGCGAAACACGAAGTCCCGATACATGAAAAGGAGATCTAGACCATTGGATCGCAGGGATTGTGGACCGTTGATCTAACAAGTTGAAATCGCAAGTTCAGGGTTTGGAAGGACGAGCAAGTGAACTTCGTGAGACGCAAAGTTGTGAAACACGAAATCACAAAGAGCCTTTCGTTTAGGTGACTGGGCATAGACTTGGTCACGTAAAGGGAGGGGCTTAGCTAGGAGAGATAGCACCTCAATATGCTAAAGCTTTAAAAACGTTAAGGAGAAGCCCACGGGTTCCATAGAACCTACATCTTAAAAAGAAGGGAGGCCTATTTTGTTGATTGAAGGTCCTTGAGGGACTAAAGAGTCAATCAGACTCGGTTTCCTGATCGATCCTAGACTGAGTGGTCACACAGCCCTTAGGAGTGAAGGGGGGTCTGCACCAGAGTGGCAATCAGAAGAGTTAAGGACAAATCCTCTGATCGCATTGGAGGATTTAGTAAGAACTCCTCCGACGAGGTCGAACAAGTTGATCCCAACCTCTCTAATATGTCATTGGAAAGAACTATTCACAAGTGTCGAAGAGGTCGAAGAACTTAAAATAAATTCCTTCGATCATATCAGAGGAGTTGAAAGAAACTACTATGATATAATTGGAAGAGTTGTTGTAAAGTGCTCTGAAATATGTGGAGGAGATATATTTAACTCTTTCAAACGCATCAAATAAGTTAGTAATAACTTCTCCGATGTGTTCGAAGAGTTAGTTCGAAAGTTTTTTATTTTACATTTAGGGATTTCCTTGAGTATGGTGTGGTAATTTAGGAAACGACCAAGGACGAGTTTAAAGGTGTAAAGGAAACCCTATAACCCTCCCAATCATGGTCTATATGCTCGAAGCAAACGTCAAGTATTACAAAGATCAATTGTAAGCTTGAAAAGATCAATTGTGAGGGTGAAAAGAAATTTTGTCCCGGTGAAAGAAAAGGAGCCGACTGGACTTTCATTTTATGGCAAAGAAAAATCTCCATAATGCATAAATTTGGTGTATACTGGCGAAGGGAGTGGCCAAATGATGCAGAACCCCTATCCCTCTTAAGGGCTGCGCGACCTCCCAGTCAGGATCTTCTAGTTCTGGAGTTGAAATGGCTCTTCTGGTTCCAAACTGGAACCCTTCAAATGAACACACAGGTCCCCCACAAATGCTCAGTTGAATTTTCCAAGCGTCAAGCATGAGCTCCCACAACACACGACCAAGAATCGTGACCTTGCGCTAAGCCAAAAAGGACGCTTATCATGGACCAGAAATTCAAAAGTCAAGCGTCCCATCCCTTTGTCCTTTGAACCCCAGATTGTCAAAATGCCAAAATATCGTGGACCGGGACTTCACAAGTCAAGTGTCTCATCCCTTCGTCGTTCAAACCCCCGGTTGCCGGAATGCCGAAATATCATGGACCGGGACTTCACAAGTCAAGAATCCTATCCCTTCGTCCTTCGAGCCCTCGGTTGCTGAAATGTCGAAAAGTCCCAGCACCTATTCCTTCAGGTTTTCGCGTTTCACAAAATCAGAATGCAAGGGATATCTCTATTCCTTGGAATCCTCGATTGCCGAAATGTTGAAATGACACAACGCCTATTCTTTTGGGTTTTCGTGTTTCGCGAAAACTGGGTGCAAGGGATATCTCCGCTCCTTGGAATCCGTGGTTGCCGAAATGTCGAAATCCCGATGACCTGAGATCTATGGCTCAGATCTCTCTCGGATCGACGGCTACGCTTATTTTGGCATTTCGCGTTTCACAACTTCACATCTTGCGGAGCTGTCCACTCCTCTTCCCGGTCGAAGAAATTGCCAAATCTCCCCCACTACAGATCAAAAGCTCTAGGCCTTTGGAGATCTGACGTCTCCAATCTTTTCAGGGTTCTGCCGATCAAGAGTCCCACACTGTTGACCCTTGTACTCCCGGTTTCCGAAATGTCGAAATGTCTTGGCGTTCGTTCCTTCGGGGTATCATGATTTGGGGAATCGTGATACAAGAGTCCTGCTCCTTTGACTTTCGAATCCCCGGTTACCGAAATACCGAAATGTCGAAATACTTTGGACATCAAAAATCCCTCGCCGCTAAACTCCTCGCAGCTCCACCTTATCCAACGGCTGGTGGGGTTTCGGAATTTCTCCTCAAGGACTCTCTACCGTCCGTTCAGATCTTGGGGATCTCTCCTCCCAGATCTACGCAACGTTAGAGCCTGCGCTTCTCCCTCAAATTAGATGGTCTGCGGGATATTCCACCGTGATCCAATGCTCGACGATGTTCTTCCTCCTAAGATTTTACTCACTTCAGACTTAGAAGATTTTCTAAGTCTTCGAAGACTCGGTCTTCATTCCTTCCATGGAATGAGTTCCTGGATCTCAATAACACTTTCTAAAGTGTTATTCCTCCTGAGCTTTGTCTAGTTCAAACTTTGATTTCATGTGCACTCCTTACGTCTGATGGATTTTAATAACTCAGATCCAAGGTATTTCTCACAGATAAATTCCTCCTGATCTCCTTACATTCCTCTCTGGATCGATGCACACCTTGCAGAGCTTCCAATGAAGAGAAACAATTGAAACTGGAAAAACTCACAGTTCCATCCCCTTGTTCATGTAAACAGAAAAGACAGGAAAATGCACACAGTCCACACACCATACATTTGGATCAATTTTCCATTCTATTATATTCACAAGTGCCCAATGGATAAAGAATACATTCAAAATTACAGTAACTCAAAAACATGGAGATCTCCTGCTAACTCGCAGTTATCTCTTACAACTACTTTCTCTCTGTATTCCCGCTCCCTCTAACTGGGTGTACAAACTTCTACATAACTCAAAAATGTTTCTAGGGTTTAACCTGGCTACTTGCCTACTCTAAAACTCATCCTACGCTATCTTAGTTCAGTCGCATTCCAGAGCCGTAGTGGAAACTCCTGCTCTGTTTACGATTTTCAAAACATGCCTCAAAGGGTAAAATTCGGCACCGGTTCAAGCGTGCCTCCAAAGGTGAATTTTGGCACTGAGTGGAGGCAAATTCCAAAATAGGTTGTAACTTCCCATGCAGAAGTTCTGGAAGAAATCTCACATGTTGAGTGGTCCTGCCTCTGCGCGCTTGCCAACGATGCTCCTGCATCATACTCCCCTTGACAAAAAATCATGGAATCCTGTCCATCAGCTCCTCTACTGACTTTCCCTGCTTCTGGATAGTAGCTTCGGTTTCCAAACTAGCATCTTCGATTGGGCGTCCCTTCCATTTGAACAAATACTCAAAATAAGTCTTCCTCCTAGTCTTCTTGCCAATCCTCTGATCAACAATTTTCTCCATCTGCGGATTTTCTGCCACGGGCATCTGTTTCTCCCACTGAACTTTTCCTTGAGATTCTGACCCTTCCATTTTAGCTTTCCTATAAGGGTACAAGTTTGAGACATTGAATATGGGTGAAATTCCCACACCATCTGGCATCTCGATCTCATAGGCGTTTGCATCAACCTTCCTCAAGATCTTACAGGGCCTATCTTCTTCATCTTCAGTTTGTTATATGTTCCCCTAGGGAACTTTCCTTCCTGAGATGGGATAAAACCTGATCTCCCACTTCAAATTGAAGTTCCCTGCGATGTTGATCAGTTCTGTGTTTGTATTTCTGATTAGAATTATGTAATTGTTCTTTGATCCGACTATGGAGTCTCTTCATTTTAGCAGCAAAATCCTCTGCTCCAACGCTTCTGATCTCTCCCTGTTCTAAGTCCCTTAAATCAGACACTCCCCTGGGTTGCATTCCATAGATTATTTGGAATGGGCTCCTTCCAATGCTTCTGTTTGGTGATCCATTGTATGAAAATTCTACTTGTGGCAGAATCTGATCCCACTGGTTGTGGTGTTTAGTAACCAGGCTTCTCAATAAGTTTCCCAAACTTCTATTTACCACCTCAGTCTACCCATTTGTCTGAGGGTGATAACTTGAGATGAAGGAAAAATATGTCCCCATCTTCTTCCACAACATCCTCCAAAAGTGACCAACAATTTTTGTGTCTCTGTCTGAGACAATGCTCCTGGGTAGACCGTGAAGTCTCACAACTTATCTGAAAAACAGTTTTGCAACATGTGTTGCATCACTGGTCTTCTACCATGGGATGAAATGTGCCATCTTTGAAAATCTATCCACCACCACAAATATGGAATCAAAACCTCTTTGTGTTCTTGGCAATCCCAACACAAAATACATGCTTATTGCATCCTAAGGCCTCTTTGGTATTGGCAATGGTTGATACAATCCAGTGTTCTATATTTTCCCCTTTGCATGTTGGCAGATCCTACATTTGTTCACAAACTTTATCACCTTTGTTCTCATACCTGGCCAATAGTATGAACTGCTCAGCTGTGAAAACATTTTATCGTGGCCAAAATGTCCAGCCAATCCTCCACTATGCTTCTCCTTCAGAAGATTGTCCCTCATTGAGCATCTTGGTATGCACAATTGATTTCCTCTTAACAAAAATCCTTCCTGAACCATATACTCTTTCCAATGACTTCTATCTCTCAGTACAGAGCTTGTAGATGCTTCGTAGGCCTCCTTGAAATCTTTATCATCACAATAGATATCCTTAAGGTGTTCAAACCCCAAGGTCTCTACCTGGAATTCTTGTAGAATTAAACATATCCTGCTTAACGCATCGACAACTTTGTTAGTATTCCCAGCAATATGTTTTATGAAAAAAGTAAAATTTTGCATAAATTCAACCCATTTTGCATGCCTTTGATTTAGTTTTTCTTGTCGGGTTATGAATTGTAAAGCTTGGTTATCGCTATACAAGACAAACTCTTGTGGGACAAGATAATGACTCCATTTCTTCAAAGATTGAATTATGGCATAAAACGCCTTGTCATATGTGGAGTATTTCCTCTTAGTCTCATTCAACTTCTCGCTGAAATAGGCAACAAGTCGATTGTCCCGACTCAGAACTGCTCCTATTGCAACTCCACTTGCGTCACATCTTACCTGAAATGTCTTTTCGAAATTTGGCAAGACCAGAATTGGTCATTCCGTTATCTTCTCCTTTAGTATATTGAAGCTCCTTTTGCCCTCCTCTGTCCATTTAAAATACTTGTGCCACTTCTTTACTGTATGCATCATGGGTTCACAAATCCCACTGAAGTCTCTAATGAACTTTCTATAAAAACTTGCTAAACCACGAAATCTCCTTACCTCGAACATGCTCCTTGGTGACGGCCACTCCCTGATCGCTTTCACCTTCTTTGGATCCATCTTCAATTCATTCGAAGATATCACAAAACACAAGTAAATGAGCTCTGTCTTCATAAAAGAGGACTTCTTTAGATTGATCAACATCTTCTCCGGTTGTAGCCTCCTCATTACTAGCGTTAGGTGTCTCAAATGTTCCTCTTTAGTCTTGCTAAAAATCAGTATATCGTCCAGATATACAACCACAAACTTACCAATGAAATCTTTTAGAATTTCGTTCATCAGCCTCATAAAAGTGATCG
>SNQJ01S0209653.1:10399-26463 GCA_010110895.2 Picea sitchensis
CATTCATGTAGCTTGCATAGTTATTCCTTTTATTGATTCTACAATTGATTGCCTTGTGTCCAAAATTTCCACAAGTATAACAATGTCCAAGAAATAAATTTTGATACCTGGGCGTAAGTGATCTTCTTTGTGGTGTGGTCCATTTGGGTTTATGATCTATTCTTCTGTAGTTTCCTTCATAATGATTGCTTTCATACCTGATGGGAGAGGATCTTCTTGATGTCTCATTCCTTCTGAATTCTAGTTTTCTATCTTGTTGTTCAACTTGTTCTGAAGTGTTGGTTTCATAATTTTCAACTTCCTCCTCTTGTTTTGTTGTCTTCAAACTGTCATTGTATCCTAGTCTTGTCTTTGTCGTTTGGAGATTTTTAATTGTTGATAGCAAAAGCCAGAAGAAACTTGTCTCAGTAGAGGTCGTCAAACAGTTGGGATTGTCGACAACACCACACCCACATCCATACAACATCGGGTGGCTTTGTCAAGGACGCAATCTTCGTGTCATCCAACATAGTCAGTTTTCATACGACATCCAACCCTTCAAGGACGAGGTATTATGTGATGTTTCCCTGCTGGATGTCTATGATATTCTCTTGGTCCAACCATATATGTGGAAGTTCCATGCTATCTATGAGTCTCGACTTTGTAATATGATTATTACTCTAGGGGGTCATCTCTACAGGATATCAAAGGTAGTTCCGACTATTGTCCCACCTAAACAATGCTGCAAGGTAGTATCTCATACTACAAAATTCAACTTCTTCACAATATGTGCAAAAGGTGAACAAAAGGATACTGCAACTTTTCTATCGAGTAGAAGCAGATTGTAGAAGAGAAAGAAGATATTGTCTCTTCACCTATGAGGGTGGCTACACACTGCCCCATCAAGACAAGATACAACTGGTTGGTAAAAAAATTCCAACCCTTCCAGCCACAGGTTCGTGACAAGATTCAACAAGCTAAGTAACGCAACTTCTCCAGCAAGGCAAACAACTCATCAAGGTGCAGATTCAGCAAACACTTTTCCCTCTCCCCCGGGAACTCAACACAATGGATATCGTTGCTTCCTAAGGAGGGAGGATTTATCCAATTGGATATTGGTGGTCACCCACCTATTCTAATTAGCTCAAAACAGACTTCCAACAATTTACTATTTTTAGTAGTTTTTCGGTTCCTAAACTTCTGGGGCCATTTTGAGGGTCTAGATGAAGTTTTTTCAAAATCGAGCAGTGTAATGAAAATTCAAGGCTTTGATTAAGCCCCCAAAATGAATATCCTCGATGATACCTTTCCAACGAGATATCATGTGCCCCAAACAAAGATCATATGCCAAAGTTACGCCCCTGGGAAGTTGATAGACCAAACTACCCAAAACGGGGTCCACAAAACTGTTGGCTTTTCAACTTTCGGGGTTAGGGTTTTGGATTTTATTTATATTAAAAATTCCTTTAGAGCCTCATTGTAATCATATTCTTGGGAATGTGAGTAGCTGTCACATCTATTCTTAGAGATAAGTTTCCACCATTCTAGCGAGTCTTTCACTCTGCATTTCTACAGTTTTGTACATTTTGCTCATTAATAAAAATTGTGTATTACTCTATCTCTATGTTTATGGTTGCATCTCTGATATATTTATGTTATATTGTTGGATATCTGAGATATCTCTGTACATTTCTTTATTATATCTCCAGTCTCATTTCGTGCCAAAAATAATCTGGATCAGTGGTATCAGAGCAAGCTGCCCTTGATCATTTTTCAGTGCATGTCCCCGATGAGTCCGAGAATAGAAAGTTGGGTCTTGAGCTTGTATCAATTGAGGAAAACCACTCTCACATGCCTAAGAAATGATCCATGGAGGAAGAAAAGAAAAAATACAGAGTAGAAGATTCTATTAATATGTTGCTTGAGCAAGCTCTCACGCAACAAAGGGACAAAATGATGGAGAATTTTTCCCACATCCTTCAACATCTGCAGATAACAACAAGTGCGTCTTCATCAAGCGACCACTTTGGAGGCACCTCACCTTTCAAGGTATAAGTTAATTTTGATATTCCCATATTTGAACAACAAATAGATGTGGATGCCCTAGAAAAATGGTTAAATTTGCTAGAAGGTTATTTCTCTGTTTATATTTTATTCGACATGGAAAAAATCACCTTCGCACTCCTTAACATTCTCCCCCGTGTCAAATATTGGTGGGAAAATTACTGGGAGCAAAGTTCCACAGAGGATTCTGGAATATATGGGGCCGAGCCTACTTGGGAATTTTTTGTGGATGCACTCAAGGAACAATATTATCTTGTTGGTAACTATGACGATGAGTACATGAGATGGGACCAAACTGCGTTAAGAGAGGGGCCAAGCAGTGTCAGAGTTCACCAATACCTTCCATACCTTGCGCACCAAGATGACTATCAAAGACTCCGAGCAACATTTGGTTTTGAAAGATCGTGGGGCTCTACATAGATACATCCAAACGAAATGGATTTTTTGGACATCTCATCACTTGGTGTTGGTTATCAATATGCTGTTAAAAGTGAGCAGAAATTTAAGCACAAGAATAAGTAGGAGTTCGGGTCTGCAAATCCGCAACAACCAAAGTATGGTAAATCCAACCCTAACATCTGGCCTTGAAAAAACCAGTCCAGGCCACAAGAAAAGAAGGGTAAGGGAAAGGCAAAGAATGACACTAGAAAGTGGTGCGATTTCCACAAAATCCCCTAGCACAACACTGATGAATGTCGCTTGAAACAATCATTGGTGACCGTTATCAAAGACAAGGAGTCGAACCCTGATTCAGAAAATAATGGAAAAAAATAGATCATCGATGAAAACCCCACTACTACTGTCACGACCACAACAATTCAACCAGAAGAACTAGCATATCCTGAAGAGAGGGAGCACTTTTTTCATTCACAGATGTGGGTGAAGGGGACCCCGCTACATTTTAGTGTTGATAGCAGAATCTAGAAGAACCTCATCTCAACATAGGTTGTCAAATAGTTGGGATTCTCAACAACACCACACTCGCAACCATACAACATTGGGTGACTTCACCTGGGATGCGATCTTCATGTTAGATAACAGTGTCGGTTGTCATACGACATCAAACCCTTAAAGGATGAGGTATTATGTGATGTTTCCCCATTGGATGTCTATGATGTTCTCTTGGGCCAACCATATATGTGGAAGCGCCATGCTATCTATGAGTCTCAACCCTATAGTGTCATTATTTCTCTGGGGAGTCATCTCTATAGGATACGAGAGGTAGCTCCAACTATTGTCCCACCTAAACAATGTCGCAAGGTAGTATCTCATACTAGAAAAATCGACTTCTTCATAATCTGTTCAAAAGGTGAACAGAAGGACATTGCAACCACTGCAGCCTTGGCCCAAGGCCTTTCTATCTAGCAAAAGCAGATTGCAGAAGAGAAAGAAGATATTGTGTCTTCACCTACGAGGGTGCCTACACATTGCCCCTTTAAGACAAGATATAACAGGTTGGTTAAAAAGGTCCAACCCTTCTAGTCATAGGTTCGTGATAGCCTTCAACAAGCTAAGTAACACAACTTCTCCAACAAGGCAAGCAACTCATCAAGATGCAGATTCAACAAACGATTTTCCCTCTCCCCCAGACACTCAATGCAATGGAGACCGTTTCTTCCTAAGGAGGGAGGATTGATCCAGGTGGATATCGGTGGCCACTCACTTATTCCAACTAGCTCAAAACAATCTTCTGGCAATTTACTATTTTTAATAGTTTTTCGGTTCCTAAACTTCCAGGGCCATTTTGAGGGCCTAAATGAAGTTTTTTTGGGATTGGGCACCTCATTATTATATTAAGGCTCTGATTGAATCCCCAAAATGAATCTCCTCGATGATACCTTTCCAACGAGCTATCGTGCGCCCCAAATAAAGATCGTATGCCAAAGTTACGCCCCTCGGAAGTTGATACACGAAACTACCCAAAATGAGGTCCACAAAATTGTTGGCTTTTCATCTTCCGGGGTTAGGGTTTTGGATTTTATTTATGTTAAAAAGGAATTTAGAGACTGATTGTAATCGTCTTCTTATGAATGTGAGTAGCTGTCACATCTCTTCTCAGAGAAAAGCTGCCACCATTCTAGCGAGTGTTTCATTCTGTATTTCTACAGTTTTGTACATTTCACTTATTAATAGAAATTGTGTATTACTGTATCTCTGTGTTTATGGTTGCATCTCTAATATATTTTTGTTATATTTTTGGATATATGAGATATCTCTGTACATTTCTTTATTATATCTCCACTCTCATTTCATGCTGAAAATAATCCGGATCATTTGTCATCATACATTAGAGTTAATACATAAATGTATGTAATAAATAGGATAAATCCAAGTAAAGACATGTAAATGCATAAAAGAACTAAACTAATGATTAGTTGGAGCGGGTACAACTGCTCCAACCATTTACCCTATGTATTTATACTCACGAATAAGGAATAAACGATGGATTGGTTTACATTCTCAATTACTCTCTTTGTTCATGAGTAAGTGTTTTGTGCTTCAATGTACCCTTTCTGTGAATGTCATTGTAATCTATAAGATTACAATATTGGCATCGTTGCCTCCTCCATTTGTCTGGGTGACAAAAAAAATGGATGGGGGTGGTCCAAACTTGAAGAATATGGAGAGATAAGAGGATCGATCACTTCTCGTAAATAACGATGGATGCATGAACCTGTGATTACTCATGGAACATGATGTTGTGTGAAAGAATTTATGTTCATGGTCAACTACTCATGGATGTTGTGTGGTGCTTGAATATTTTTCCTGGATGCTTGTGGATGCTGCTATAGAAGAGACATAGTGTTGCTTGTGTGAAGAAGATGCCACTGCTGCTTGAAAAATAAAAATAAAAATAAAGAAGCAAGAAAAAGAGAAATGAAGAATCCTCAATTTGATATGTTGAAAATATTCCCGGAATGTTGATGCTGCATGTCGGCCAATTTCTCCTTGATGTTGGATGTTGAAGATACAAGCAATATTCGACCGTGCTTGAAGAATTGACAAAACCATTGCTCATGGATGCTCGTTGATTGTTGCTTAAACAAATTTGATGTTGTTGCTTAAAAATTTTCTTCATGATGATGCCCTCATAAAGACAACCCTACACAAGGAAAGGCGACCGAAAGAATCTTGTTGCTGCCAACCATGTCGAAAATGAAAGATTGTGTGATTCTGTTACAAAATAAACTAGGTTGTTTCTCTGAATGTGAACGGACCTTTGTAATATTGAAGATGATTTACAACCTTCTATCACTTGACCTGAACGTAACTAGAGAATGCATACGAGTTTTAAGAGTCTTACTCGTGGCTTGATCCGAATCGGTGAACAATAGATGGTCGAGTCGATATGGTCAAACTATTCGACTAATATTTTAAAATCGACCGATAGTCAAGCAATGCGTCAGGAGCCACAACTTGGTCGACTTGGCATCAAATAGAGTTGGTTTATAAGTGACGAACTTGGTCGACTACCATATATTTGATGGGGGGATTCTTCCTCTGGTGTCTGCGGTAAACTAATGAGAATCACCATGAACTTGAGTCGGTTGATGAAGGAGATCCGACCGTCGTAAGATATTCGACCAAAATGTGGGAAAGGTTGCTAACATCAAACATATACATTGATAACTAGTCGAATGTTGATGTCGACTACTTCCATCGACCATCCTAATTGTCTAATATCGAGTAAGACAAAGTTTTCATACCAGCCTTCGACGTGGTTGCAAAGTTCGATGTTACATGGGGACGTGTTGATGCGAGAACTAAGAAGAAAATCGGGAAGGCCTGATGTCCTGTCCTCCACCATCCAATAACATTATCTAATATGGAAAATATGTTTTGTCATTTTGTTGTGAGTGGTCTCTGTACCCACAGTTGCAGGTGTAATTCTCTAAAACCATCACCAACAGCTAGAAACTAGGCTCCCAAGCTGATATGTTTAATCGGCTGGCCTAGAATTCAACATGGAATTTAGGAAAAGTGAAATGACCTGGCCACAATATTTACCAATCCACAGGAGAAAATCGACAAAGGGTCGAAGGGAAGGTCACTTGGGCATTCATCGGTGGTCGACCAATGCATGAGACGCCATGACTGGGTTGACTTGGTGCCAAATATATTTGGTCGACTAATGACGAGTCGTCCTGGTCAATTACCCTCTAGTCGATGTGGGGATTCTTCCTCCCATGTCTACGCCAAACCAATGGGAATCATCATGACCTTGAGTCAGTCGATTATTGGAAGGATATTTGACCATTTTAGGATATTGAACATTATGGAAGATTGACTCGAATTCATTGTAAAAAATGTTAATAACGTTCAAGATTCAATCGATTGCAAAATTATGTTTACATGTTAGAGGGAAGAAGCACTAGTGGTTGTTTGATTGACAACATTAAACAAGGATGTCCATGTTTTTCATACTTTGTTTCAATGTCCAACAAAGAATCTAATAAGTCCAATGCCATTGTGAGTATAAAAACGCCCCTACGCAGTCAAAATTCTCAATACCATGCAATCTGTAGCTGAGCTCATATCGAGAGAAGTCCTCTTGCACCCTCGTTGATTCATTTGAATAAAATGTCGGTCGACCAAACAACACTCGACAAATAAACACTCAACTAAAAGAAAACTCAAATGCTTGATTTTGTTTCAAGTAGATCGACTTGTAAGCAAACAACATTGGCTTAGATCTAACACTAATAAAAAATACAGTGAGAGAAACATTTTGTTGATTAATTGGGTTGGTTGTCATTGATGTCAACCCTTGAAGAAAGTCTGGTAGCGATTTCCGGTAGCACAAAGGATTCAATAATGGAACCAAGTTTGTTTGATGGATAATGGTATGCGTTTTGATATATTTGCAGGTAAGACTATTCTAGATGGATATTACATGTCATGCCATTTTCAGTGGTATGTGGAACACCACATAACTCCTCACGATTAGAGAGTTATGGCCATGTGAAGTTGGAGAACCCTCATGAGTCATATAGAAGCCCCAAAAGGTCAAAGTAGTCAAAGTGTTTGCAAAAGAAATTATTTAAATAATATATCAAAACAAAGGTTTATGGAGAACTCCCTAAAATAGAAAGGAGTGAGATGCTACATTAAAGGAGTATAAATAAGAGCAAGGAGCTCTCTCTCATTTAAACTGAGACTATTAGGAACTATCAGTGAATATCTATTTTGGCCGAAGGTTATTTATAGGTTATTGTCTGAGAAAAAGGTGTGATAGGAAAAGTCTGTGAGAAAAATTGTGAAAAAATCTACGACTGAAACAAGTCTGCGAATGAGAGAAAAATCCAGTGAGTGTAGAAAAGTCTTGTGAGAAAAATCACGACAGAGAAAAATGTAATGAGAGAAAAAGTCACGTGAGAAAAATGCTGGTGGCGTCCGGCCCAGAAAATCCTTAGCAACCTTATAGTTGGGATCTGAGAGATAGCATCTTGTTTGAGGTATGTTTGTGACTAGAGTTTAACTCTTGAGAGAATGGCATGCATATGTTCAATATTCGCATATATCAGATTTGTTGAGGGATATAGTTGGTATTTTATTGTTGGATATTTGTATGGAGTATTAGTCTTTGGTTGTGATGTGTTCTTTGAAGTTGTTTGGGTTTGCTTGAGACTACATAGCCTGAGGTTGTAGCTTATGGTTTTAACTTCATAACGGGTTTATGGACTATGGTTTATGGATAGAGTGATGGAGTGTTAGATAACTTTTGATGGTTATATTGGTGTATATACTTTTATTTTGGTTTGATTTGTATTTGATACAACAGTTTGAGACAGAAATGATTTGACGGTTGGCACATGGTGTATGGTACAGTGATGTTGGTACATCTTGATGAATCAAGATGTTGATGCATGGTTGATCATAATTTTATATTGGTTGAGTTGATTAGTACTTGAGGGATGACTACAGGGTTATTAGGTATAGGATTGTGATGCATTAGTTGATTTAGTAAGCAGTGACATATTGTTTCCCATTTGGAATTTATATTCGAAGCGGTTGCACGAGGCAGAGATAGAGTGGTTGTAGCACATGCAGTTTGTAGTAAGATAACAGGGGGTTGCCTTCTGTACAGTTGCTTGAGAAAATTGGGAAGTTGAGTTACTCAGGTTTGTTTGCAGAAAGCTGGGGAGTTGGAGCCTCCCAGCAATTACTTGTTGAAAAACAAAAGGAAGTTGGTGCTTCAATAGATATAATTATTTAAGACATATAAAGAAAAACATTCCTTGGTTTTCATTTAGAGTTCCGCATTAAAAACAACTGGTGTCTTGTGTATCTGTGATTATTTCTTTCTTCATTGAACATTTACCACACCTGTTGGACGATAATGCTACCTTGATATAACTCTTGCATTTTGTGATTAAAAGCGTTCTAATTATATTCTTGATTCACCACCCCTCACAAAATCCAACAATTGGTATGTGAGTAGGTTCCTTCAAGATTGGTTTATGCTTGAGAAAGGTAGATCCGCAGAGAGAAACAACAAGTATAAAAATGGAGCCTGATTTGAAATGGACCTTAAGACGCTGCATTTTGAACAAAAGGATAATATATACAAACCGCAGGGGATTTAGAATTGTAATGTTGTAGATGGATTCAAAGAACCATTAGTTCCAATACACAATGAAGAAACAATAAGCACAGGCAAAATAATTTCAAAGCCACAAATGCACTTGAATGGTCTTTGTGAATCAACTTACACCAAAGTTATACATTATAAATCCACTAAAGATATTTATGACAAACTTTGATATATTTATGAAGGAGATTCAAGTCAAAGCAACAAAACTTCAAACTTCTGAAGTTGGATTCGAGAAAAACTAAGGTGGAGAATAGGGGATACTACAACTTACTTACAGATGATGAAACAATAGAAATACCGATATGAAGTTGGGAATGAATTAAAGGAATTATATATTGCTTAAAAAGGTTACTAAGATCTCTTCCTATGATTTGATCCTAAGATATCAACACTAGAAGAAGAGTAGATCTAGATTCTGTAGCATGGACCGAGACATGGAATCTTCACAGTATATAAAATGATAACTGAACAGGAAAAACCAAATATAAGCTGACATCTTTCAAAAGCATCAAAGGTCAGAAAAATTGAAGAGTAAAAGGAAAAAAGAACATAGCAACATAGTGACATCTCGGAGAGATGATGATGAAGAAATGACCAACTGTGTCAAAAGATTGAACAGAGGAATACTCCATAGAGATGGGGGCAATTTTCCTTTGATTTGTTTGGTGTGATGGTGACAAATTATTTTGCTAACAAATTTCCTCATAAGAAAAGAGAAATGATGATTTTCAAATAACAAGCAAACATATAAAGACAAAATAACCCTGAGACAAAAACTTATGCATAAAGAGACATCTCATCATTGGATACAGATGTCAGTCAGTGGTGGGGCAGAAGGTTACTGTTCATGGTGGTAGAATTGCAGCCAAAAGAGAGACAGAAAGAATATGAAGAGGTTTGAGAGAATGGGGACATGAGTTGACTAGAAAATAGTGTTACGTGCCATAGAAGTTATAAGAAAGAAAAGAAAGAAAAACAAGAAGCTACCAGAGGTGGAACTAGACAAAGAAGAAGACACTCATAAGCTAGAACAAATGATTACAAATTTGGAGGTTCAAATGAAGAAGATAAAAAAGTTGAAGAAACACTCAAAGAATAACTAGAACAAAAGGACAAGATAATTGGAAATTTGGAAACAAAATTGTCACATTAAAAGGATCTTCAAAAGAAAAATATCTAGAACAACTCAAAAGTTTGGACCCAAGCATTATCAACTGTCAAAAACCTCATTATGACATGACAAGTCAGGACTTGGATACAATCAGAATAGAAAAGGGATCAAGCTCCAAAACAACAAATCCAAAAACATATCCAAAATATATGCAGAAACAATCAAAGGGATAGGAATATCTACAAGGAAAATTACAGGGAAAATCCTCCCTTAGAAGATTCATATTCAAAAATTAACAAGCAGCTAGATAAGCCTCAGGAAGAAGGAGGATTTAGAAGAGAAACTCCTTTTAGAATATCTTTAAAATCCTAGGTATCAAACTACTTTAGTTTATGTTATGCAGGTAATAATTTTGGGCATAAAGCTATAGTGCAGAGCTAGAAAAAGGAACATAAACGGCAGTGTACACAAAGGTTGCTCAAGAAGGCCTAGGGAAACACATAGAAGAAGTTACAACAAGTTTGAATCATTGAGCAGAAGTGGAATGATACAAGTGTAACAACTTGGGACACATGGCCAAAGGTGCTTAGAATGATATTTCCTCCTAGAGAACCACAGCGAGGAACAACAGGTCACATCTGGGGAACCTCGGAGAGAGCATGGATGAAAACATAATCAATATAGCGGTGAAGAATGCACTGGCTCTACAAGCTAAGCAAAAGAAATGTGGTTGTATGTTGGCAGTGGTTGAAACACATGACTGGTGATGAAGACAAGTTTCTTACACTAAGAAAGGAAATAGATGGGTGGTCTCCTTGAGTATTGATTCAACTAAAAATCATTGGAAAAACAGTCTCAGGAATTAGGAAACAAGAATACGAGGCAGAAAATGTTCTACTAGTAGAGATATGAAACACAATCTTCTAAGTGTAGGAGTCAAATGTGTGACCAAAGGCATAAAGTTGCTCAATTCACAAAAAGTGTGAGATAAGAAAAGAAGGTTGAGGAAAATTGATTGCAACAACTGCAAGAACTTCAAGCAACATATATGTACTAAGTGAAATTTGAAATGAAAAGTTTTGTCTAGGAAAAAAAGATGAAAGTTGGCTATGGCACAAAGAATGGGTCACATACACTTTAATAACTTGGTAAAGTCAACAAAAAGGAAAAAGTTAGAGAAATTCCCCATATTGAAACCAACCAACACTTTATGTAAAAATTGTCAACAAGGAAAGAAAAGGAAGCAAAGACCAGGTTTAAATCAAAAGAATATTCAATGACAATACCCACTTTGAAAATTGTGCATGCAGTCTAGTTGGACCAATACATGATCCAGTTATTTTTGACCTGAGAAATGAGAGTGGAGATATAATAAAGAAGTACAAAGATATTACTTGAGATATTCAATAATATAACATAAATGTATTAGAGATGCAACCATAAACATAGATATCTGATAACATATGATGTCTATTAATGAAATAAATGTCTGGTAGTAAAATATAAGAGTGAAAGACTAGCTAGAATGGTGACATCTTATCTAGAAAGAGATGTAATGTCTATATCAAAATCTAAGGCAGCAAAAGACACATTTTATAATAAGTAGGGATGCAAAAATCCCTAAAAATCCAAAAACCTAAACCTAGGATGAGCGCCAAAAGTCTTGGGCCTTGTTTGGGTAAGATTAGTACATCAACTTCACAGGGGCACAACTTTTGTCTGATCTCCCGTTTAAAATGAATAGTAGCCGTTGGAAAGGTGACTTTGAAGATTAGTTTTAGGTGAAATATCAAAGGAATTTACATATTGCAAACATGTTGTCCCAAAAAACATCGTTTGAGACCTCAAAATGGCCTCGAAAGTTAAGAACACACTAAAATAGTAAATTACCAGAATATCGACTTGTTTTGAACCCATTTTGGAAAAGATTGGGTGGCCATTGATATCCTTTTGGATCAATCCTCCTCCTTAAGAGGCAATGGTCTCCATTGCGTTGAGTTCATGGGGGAGAGGGGAAAGCGGTTGAATCTTGGTGCATTGCTTGCCTTAATAAAGAAGTTGCATTTCTTATCTTGTTGAAGGCTATCATTAACCTTTGGCTGGAAGGTTTGTACATTTTTAACTAGTCTGGCTATGTGATATGCCTGTGTGTAGAATGAATTTTTACACTTTGTTGCAATCTTGCTGAGCACATACATTGGATAAGAAGGTGTTTAGTAGGGTTG
Organism: Picea sitchensis; assembly: GCA_010110895.2. Classification (NCBI taxonomy): domain Eukaryota; kingdom Viridiplantae; phylum Streptophyta; class Pinopsida; order Pinales; family Pinaceae; genus Picea; species Picea sitchensis. The sequence goes on from SNQJ01S0209653.1 coordinate 22,374, forward strand.
TAGTGGTTCACGATCACATCCACTTTTGAACATATTGTGAAGAAGCTGAATTTTGCAGTGAGAGATACTACCTACATTTTTGAGTCCAGGAACAATAATTATTAACTACCTCACATTGATACTGTGAGATTGACCACTTAGAGAAGTAATGACAGCAGGGGGTTGAGACTCACAAACAACATGGCGATCTCCACATATATGGTTGGCCCAAAGAAGGAACATCCGCGGACATTTGGTGACGAGCATGCATATTACCTCATCCTTGAAAGGTTTAGATGAGTATGAAAATTGACATGGCTAACACAGATCCTCGTCCTTAGTGAAGCCACGAGTGTTAATAGTGCGGGTGTGGTGGTGTCGACAATCTCAAGCGTTTGTGACCACCTCTGCTTTGAGATGGGTTGCACAGAAACACTATCAACAATAAAATGCAAGCCAGGTGTATTCATACATAATAATGAATGAAAAGCTCCCCTCTTAGGATATGGTTCTTACCCAGTTTTGATTGTTGTGGTGTGACAATGCTTGATGAGTCTATCGATGATCGTGTTTTGCCATTATTTTGATCTCAGTTACGGTGGGGTTGAGCTCCTTGTCTTTGATCTCAAAAAACCAATGACTATTTTGACGGCTTATTCATTGGTATTGTGCCGGAGGTTTTATTGAAATCACCCATTCTCGGTGTCCTTCGTCTTCAGGCATTGCCTTCTCATGTGGCTTGGAATTTGGTTCCAGGGGCTTATTTGCTAGAACGTCTTTGTCCTTACTTTGGTTGTTGCTGACGGTTGTGAATACGAACTCCTGTTTATTACGGTGCTTAAATTCTGCTCGATTTTTAATAGCATATCGATAACCAACACCAACTGATGAGATTTCGAGAAAATCCATTTCGGTTGAATGTATCGTATGAGCCCCACAGTGTTCACATGACAGCAAATGTCATTCGAGTCTTTGATACCTAGCAGATAGCAAAGGTATGAAGTATTAGTGAACTTTGGGCGATTGGCCCCTCTCTTCTTTGCAATGGTCCATCTCATGTCTTTGGTCATCAGTTACCAGCAGTGTCTTGTTCACTGTGCATGCAAAATCCCAGTGAGCTCCCGACCCCATGTATTCCATACTCCTCTATGGAACTTTTCTCACAGAAATTTTCCCGCCAATATTTGACATGTGGGATGACCTTAAGGAGAAAAAATATTGTAATATTTTCTCTATCGGAAATTTTGTGGACAGAAAAATACCCTTGTAGAAATTTTAACCTTTTATCTACAACATCTGTATATATGAGTCCTTCAAATAATTGATTATAAAAATTTACTTGTACCTTTAAAGGCGAGGCGCCTCTGAAGTGGCAGCTTGATGAAGATGCTGGAGTGCTGCTCGGAAGAAGGATAATGGGAAAAATTCCTCCATCATTTTGTGTCCATCATTAGCGTGAGAAACTGCTCAAACAACCAGCTGATAGGATCGTCATCCCATACAGCTGATCAGTTATTTTTAAATGCATGAAATGGGAGTGGAGATATAAAGAAATGCATAGAGATTTCATAGATATTCAATAATATAACATAAATGTGTCGGAGATGCAACCATAAACCACCAGATATACAATAATACCACGTTCTATTAATGAAATAAATGTGAGAGGCGTAAAAATCTGAGGTGAAAGACTTGCTAGAGGTGGTGACAACATCTTTGAGAAGAGATAAAGACTTGCTAGAATGGTGACAACTTATCTTTGAGAAGAGATGTGACGACTACTCGCATTCACAAGAAGATGATAACAATGAGGCTCTGAAGGCCTTTTTATAATAAGTAGGGATGATAAAATCCCTATACATCAAAAAACCTAACCCTAGGAGATGAAGCGCCAAAAGTCATGTGGGCCCCGTTTGGGTAAGTTAGTACATCAACTTCCTGGGGTCGTAACTTTTGCATACGATGTCAGTTTTAGGCGTATGATAGGCTGTTGGAAAGGTATTGTCGAGGATATGTAGTTTAGGCGCAATATCGAAGGAATTAGATATTGCAAACACATTTTCCCAAAAAACATCGTTTAGGTCCTCAAAATGACCCCGGAAGTTAAAACTTGCTAAAAATAGTAAATTACCAAAATTGTCAGAAAACTGTTTTGAGCCATTTGGAAAAGGTGGGTGGCCACCGATATCCACTTGGATCAATCCTCCCTCTTTAGGAAGAAATGGTCTTTATTGCGTTGAGTGCCCGGGGGAGAGGGAAAAACGTTTGTTGTATCTGCATCTTGGTGAGCTACTTGTTGTAAATGTGTTGAACCTGCACAAAATAGATCTAGCTAGAAAATACCACACACATTTGCAGAGAGAAATTGAGAAAGAAGAAGCAAGAGAGAAAGAATGGAAGAATTCTCATTAACAATATTCTATACTCAAAGAGTGAGTATTTTACAATAGATATAGGATACATGAGTAACTAATGAGCCATAGTGGTGGTCTAGATTGATCTGGACACACACCAACAATTACAAGAGTAAACTGCCACCTAGTCTAGTCACTCAGGCAGTTACGAGAGTGAACTACCACCTAGATGAGTTAACTAGTCAACTAGTCTTCAGTTAACTGACTAAACAAAGAGTAGTGAGTTGGTGATGATCCCAATGTTGCATGGTGACAAAACCAATGCAACATCTAAACTCAACTCAACTAGTCAAATTGAAGTGTCAACTGAAAGAGAATATTCTCCCCTAAAATATAGGAGACTTGATAATGACTAATTATGACTAATAAACAAGGAATAACCTTAGGAAAAATAAATCCTAGGTGTGTGTGAAGTAACTCCAACACCCCCCTAAACATGACTATGGTGAAAATAAAGAATGGGTCCCAGCTACGAGGCCATGTTAGGTACCTAAATACAAAATATACACTGAACTAAACGAGGAAAGAAGGAAAACCTCTTGGGAACAAACCCCCCCCTCAAATTAAAATGCATAAAATAAAAAATGTTAAGGAACAAAAGGCAGTTGCTAAGCAACCATGTCCTTCACTCCAAGAAGACCTCGCAACTGTGCAAGTTTGTGCTCTTTGAAGATTTTGTTGAAGATGTAGATGTCTGCATGGATCTGATGAAGTATATGCATCATTGATATTTCCACACATATTCACTTTATGTTCTTGTAATGAATAATATCCAAATAAATTTTGGATGAAATTTTGAAAACCGTGCGACCGTTTCCAGAAAAATGATGAAATTTTGTTGATTTTAAAACGATCATAACTTCAGTTTCCGGACTCTGTTTTGGACAATTGTTTTTTTGAAATTGGATATTTTCCTGAGATGAATTCAAATATCTAATTTGTTTCTGCAATTTTTTCTCAGAAAATATCATAATGGCGTCTGATGTGCGCGACTCCTTTTTTGTCTCCTGAGATGCATGCATGGTGCATGCAACAGTGTCTGCATGTGACTCATGAGATGCATGTCATATATCTTCCACATGAATTTCAAAAAACAAATCTGAAATGGAGTAAACATCATCTTAAATTAATGGAATACAAATTTCTGCAAATACTTTTGTAGAAGACTCTTCATAATAAGCGGCTTGATCTTCTGATGGCTTTTCTTATAGCTCTATTTGTTCGACCTCCTGCATGAAATCTTCACAATATTCTTTATTCCCAAATAGAACCTCCAATACGGTCCATAAATATTTGGAGTTGATCCTTGTGATTCTTCATATACTTGATGGAAAAGTTCGGGAGAAACAGACATGGCGATACTTCCTATGGCCATATCTTATCTATTGAGAAAGTCATTTTTCTCATCGACAAAATCAGGCTCTACTTCCATTGCCATAGTAATTTGGTACAAGCCTCTGCATCTAATATGAAGCAGAATTTTTGGCTTCCATTCCAAATAGTTATGAGGCGTGAGAAGTATTTCCAACGAATAATCCATCTTTTTGTTGTCTTCAATCTTTTGTACCTGCAAAAAATGATTTGGTGTAGCTTTTGCTTAGCAGTCCATTGGCTCTGATACCATGTAAATGTGTTGAAACTACATAGAATAGATCTAGCTAGAAAATACCACACACATTTGTAGAGAGAAATTGAGA
>SNQJ01S0209654.1:0-16064 GCA_010110895.2 Picea sitchensis
GTCTTTATGCCATCATGCCATCCTTGCTTGAGTCGATGGTGGTTATGACTTGATTTTGAAGCAATTTTAGGTAGTCTCTTGTCTTCCATGTTGTTTAACTTGTTCTTATACATTAGGTATCTAGTCATAGCCATGCTCTCAATGGAGGAGAGGCTTGTTTCTATGAGGAGGATGGGATAGGGCGTATTTCCTTTAATTTTGAGATTATATGTTATAAAATTCTTTTGTATTTGTTCTATCTTTCTCCACGATTCACGAGAGATACTACAGCCCCAGACTTCACATCCATAAAGAATGATAGGTGTAACAAGAGTTTCAAAGAGGAGTTTCTTCTTATCCCAACTCCAAAAATCACGTGATTTACAATTGTTTTCAAGCCCATAATAAGCTTTCCATCCCCCAATAATCATTTTATCAATGTTATAATTCCAATTGAGCTTGTGGTGAATATCAACTCCAAGATATTTGTATGAAGTCACTTCATCCAAGTTGTTGTCGTCATATACAAAGGTATCATAAGAGATCTTATTGGATTTAATAATCATGACCTTAGTCTTATCAGTATTAAAGTCATACTCATATTGGAGCAAAAATCCTTGAGGATTCTTAGTTGGTTTTCAAGATCATGGGGACTCCTTGCCATAAGAAGAACGATATCATCGTCATAAAGAAAAAGAGTGATGACTATACTAGTGAGAGTAGAGCCGACACAACCTACTTTTTCCAAGCATTCTTCTCACTTATCAATGTATATGCCAAAAAGAGTAGGGGATAAGGGACAACCTTGTTTGACTCCAATATTGCAGTTAATCTCTTTTGACCAGCCCTCAGTGTTTTTAAACTTAGCAATAACATTCTCATACATCCTTATTGTAGCGGAGAGTCAATTTTATCTCTTCCAACCTATTCCAAAGGTTTTTCCTACGAACCATGTCAAAAGCTTTTCTAAAGTCAACAAAACAACAAAAAAGATAGGTTTTAGTATTGTGGAACTCCTTTGCAATGATCCTAAAGGTAACAAGATGGTCCATAGTTGAATGATATCTCCTAAACCCAGCCTCGCCTTTAGCTCTTTTACCGTGACTTTCTAGCCAAATTCTAATCTTCTTTTCCAAAATAGTTTCATAAAGCTTGGCTAAAATAGGCTAATCATAATGGTCTTCTAATTAGAGGGAATGTTTTTATCCCCATTTTTAAAAATAAGAACAATGAGGCTTTTGGCCTTTATCTCTTTTACCGTGACTTTCTAGCCAAATGCTAATCTTCTTTTCCAAAATAGTTCCATAAAGCTTGGCTAAAAATAGGCTAATCATAATGGTCCTATAATTAGAGGGAATGTTTTTATCCCCATTTTTAAAAATAGGAACAATGAGGCTTTGCATCCAGGGTTTAGGGAAGCCCTGCTTGACTACTAAATTGAAGAGCATGTGTATGTGAGGGATAAGGATTGGCCCTCCGATTTTAAAATTTTCAGCTTGGTAGCCTTCAATGTCCTTAGCTTTCCCATTTGCGAGCCGCTTAACCCTGAACTCTATGTCATCTAAAGAAAAAACTTATTCCTTTGTAGGGACAATATGATAGGTGTCCATGGCATTAGGGAACTCGTAAAGACTTTTAAGATAGGAATTTCAGTCTGTTAAGGGAATCCTATTATTTTCTTTAGTATTGCGTTTTAGAGTTTGGCTCGAGAACTTCTTAGGATCCAACTTGTATAGTTGTGAAAGTTGCTCTTGCCTTTTATTGATATAGTATCTTTTTTTCCTTTTAATTAGGGCTTTGTACGTATTTATCTTATCGAGTCTTAAGGGCTCATTAGAAGCATCCCTAATGGATTTCCTAGAAATTTTACATTATTTATCATACCAAGGGTTGCATGTTCTATTATTCTTTTTATGGGACACCTTGAAAGAGAACTTGTTAATAGAAGTGGAAAGGGTAGTTGTAAAGTTATGATAGAGTTCTTCAATGTTGTCCTTGTAAGTTAGGAGGTTTAATTTACTATTTAAATCCTTTAAGAAAATGTTAACTTTACTTTTGTCAAAGCCCAAATTCCTTTGATTATCAGAATTCTCTTCAATGGTTCTCCTATGCATGGAAAATTTTAGAGTTAGGGTGAAAGGTTTATGATCAGAGTCAGGCTCATGGTCATTTAAAAGTTCAAAATTTGTTATTTGGTTGAAAACCGGGATATCAGATATCACATAATCTACAACACTACTACCTAGCCCATGAATATAGGTCATTTGGTTGGAGTTTGGCCACTTCATTACTCCATTGCAAATTATTAGGTCTTGAGAGCTCCACAGCTTGACCAACTCAGTACCAAACAAATTCTCAATTATGTCTTCAGATCTTCTTTTGTAGCTATTAGATAAAACAAGGTCCTCATCTAGCCATAAAGGATTATGGTTGGAGTCATTGCTTAAAAGAGTAGCTTATTTAGTTGCAGTCCTAGCATTAAAGTCTCCTAGCAGGAGGATATTACCTTCATTTTTCAAATTATAAATATCTTGTTCTAAATTATTATAGGGAGAATTTTTATCCAGATTATTTTCTTATAAAAAGTAGAATTAATAGGTGCAAATAAAAAATTGCTATATACATCTTCTTAGCATTGGTGTCTGAAATTTCTATCAAAATGTATTGATTAAGAGGGTCAATCTTATGAAGTTGAACGTGAGGAAAAATGATTTTTCTAATATAACAAGCTATGTCTCCTATCCCTCTACGGTGGGATTTTCTATTCCATGCCGACCACAAGACAAATCCTTCCATGTTAGGGACCTTAGACTACTCATGCTCTTAAGTTTTAGCTAGACAGATAATATCAATATCACTCGGGATCCAACTTATCATAGGACCTTTGCGCCATGGAAAGCCACGACAATTCCAAAAAAGGATCCCAAGTGTCCCAAATTCCTATTTCTTATTATCCTTCTGGTCTCTATCCCTAACAATAGCTTTTCGATTTCTTCTCTATCCCTAACAATAGCTTTTCGATTTCTAATTATTGTCCATTTTTCTTATTTCCTGACTTCTTTTACCTTTTGAACTTCCTTCCTCAATTCATCTTGGTCTTCGAGAATGAGGTCTTCATTTATAAATATTATTGACCCTTTTAGGCTTGGAGATTTACTAATTATGCTATACTTATGGTCATTACAACTTACTTTGACACAGATCAACCTATCTTTGTGATCAATTATTTTTCCTAACCTCTTTGTTTCTATGAGGTAAGCTGTATCAATTTGTGATTTATTTTTTAGTTATTCTGTTACTATTGCTAGCATATCCTCCTCTTGTTGTTCTTTTATACCAAGAATTATGAGGTTCAAGGCTCTTTTGTTACGCTCATGGTCCAATTCGATTAACTTATTCATTTCCTTTGTTACCATGGTCCAATTCGATTAACTTATTCATTTCCTATTTGATGGGTTTGATATACAATTTATTTTCCATATTACCCAGGGTCAAATTGTTGGTTAGTTTTTCTTCAAGCCCTTTAATCTTGTCTCTCAAGTTATGATTTTATTCAACCCCTCCTTATTGGGTTCATTTTTTACGTTTTGAATTTTATCATTCATTGTGGTGCAATTCACTCTTTGACCCTAAGAATCTACCCTCTATTTGATTTTGAATGGTAACTTTGAATTTTTTATGTAATCATTACCTCTAGCTCTATTTGGATTTTTTATGTCTCTTTCTTCACTCCTTTCTAATGTTTCTAAATCTATTTTGATTTTTGCATCTCTCTCTTCTCTTATTTATTCCATATAATAGTAAAGGATTTTTAGGGTGATTTTGGGGGGGATCCCTTTGTTAGGATGAGCTTTTGGAATAGGTGATGGAGTGCTTATATTGAAAACAAGAGAAAAACATGTAACAATTATTATTATTGATTGACTTTATTTCTCAAAGTAACTTTTACTTCTTAAACTTAATATATATATATATATATATAATTGAATCAAAGTAAAAGTGACACCTCATTAGATGTCCAAATGCTCAACCTTTGAAGAAGCCAAAAAATTCTGCAACGGGCACAAAAATTCAGAGGAACTACAGAGATTATTCTTAGTAAAAAGGTAAAAACTACACATATTATTCAAAACCCTAGAAATATAATCTCAAAAAAAAGAGAGAGAGAGAGAGAGAGAGAGAGAGAGAGAGAGAGAAGTGCTTATTCTGTATTCAAAACCAGAGATATAATTAAAACGTAAGTAAAGAGAGAAATATTATTCCCCGCTCAAACTAAGATAGAAATGATGCACTGCTTAGTTAAAAATAAATATTGTTAAAAACCATAGAGAGAAATATTATTCTCGTTAAACCGTAGAGAGAAATATTATCGTTCAAAACCATAGAGCTATTCTCATTCAAAACCCTAGATATATAATCTAGAAATAAAAACTCTCTTTAAGAAAAAAAAAAAAGAAGAAGTATTATTTGGGTTTATTTCAAAACCATAAAGAGAAATATTATTTCGGTTCAAAACCAGAGAAATATTATTTCCATTCAAAACCAGAGAAACAAGTACACACTACAATGTTTTATAAATGCAATAACGTGTACTCATTTCCAAATCTCAAATCTTAAAGAGAAACAATGAGAATCAACCTGCTTTTTTTTTTTATGGAAGAATTTTAAATAAATTGGTTAGAATTCTTTTAAATGGATAGGCATTAGTGTTGATTTTAAAAAATCATTATCTTAATTTTTATATATTATTTTTTAAATATATATGAGAAGAGAAGATTTCTTAAAAATCTTTAGTAGATATAAGATTCAAAAGTAGGTGGCAAATCTGTTAGAAGTTTTAACAAAAATAGTTCTTGTGCATTTTTATCATCCACCTTTGTAATATGGTAAAAATGACAAATCCTTTCATACCACATCATGAAAATGACAAATTCATGCCACAACATTTTAGAAATTGTTAACAAAGTGTTTTTCATCATCCACCTTTGTAGTATAACACAAATGACAAATCCTTCCATGCCGTAAGAGTTTAGAAATTGTCCAATGCCCTATTTCAAGCATACCAAAAATCATTTTTATTTTAACAATATCGATTTGCTTCATTATATACTAATTTTAAGGTCCTCCCTTATTTTTCAATTATTAAAGACTTTGGCATTATTATCCCAACCTCTCTTAAGTTTGAAAACAATTTTAAAACTTCTTCTATTTCATGTTAATTGTCGTATACTTACATATTAAATACTTAATCATAAACATATGAGTCACTTATATTATTATAAAAAAAAGCATCGGGGAGGGGAGGAAGGTACGGGGAGGATTTTATTTGATCCGAGAGGAAATTTGATTGTTTGTTAAGAACCAATGCCTTGAGAATAATAAAAAAATCAATGGGTAACACTCATCTTCGAAGGTGAAACCTCTGTTTATTATATATTTAATGTACAATATGAGATACGATGATCCCAGGACTAGGCCTCCCTAAGTAGGGAGATAAAGGGTACAATTGTAATGAAAAGGTGCAATGAAGGGGTTCTATCTTACATATAAGTATAACACAAGAAATGTAATAATTCAAATAAGGACACAAGGGCTTTTATACATATCATGGGGATTTTCTAGGGATTAACATGTCCCTCCTTTTCAAACAAGTGTTTTCCTCAACATTTGACTAACTGTGGGTGTTTCTGCTTGAAGAAATCATCTTCTCATGTCTCCTCTTCCACTAGTTGGTTCTTTCATTTGACTAGGTACTCTGTAATTGCTCGATTTCAGTTTGCTTAATACTTGTTTTAAGGATTTTTCTAGTTCTAGTATTTTTTTCCTCTTTCATTAAATCTTGGTAAAAATAGTTTAAGATTTGGGATCTTTGTTGTTATTCTATGACCTTCTACGAAGAAGTGCCAAATGGATGTACATGGAAAGCCCAGACAACTCCAATTCTAAGCCATACTTCCAATCCCTTTGCAAACCTTATAAGGGCCATAATATTTTGTTGATAATTTAAGCTGTCCTTGTTGTGTTTCTTGAGGGACATCTGTTTATATGGTTTTAGCCTCCCAGAAATACTCCAATCCCCACTTCAAATTCTCTTTTCTTTCGATCAGAAATTTTATTATCTTTCTGTTGTTTCATCTTACTTTGTGCTACATAAATCCAAAGTTGTCCTTCAATAGTTTGAGAACCTCTTATTGTTTACCTATATGGTCATCCACTGCCAACTGCGGTATTCCTTTATGGTATGTAATGGATGGAGGATATCCATAAAAAGTAAAAATGGGGAATACTTTTTAAGTATGGAAGGATGTGTTATATTACCATTCCACCAAGGCAAACCACTGAAACCATTGTGTCTATGTATCAGATGCAAATAAGTGAAGATGTCATTCTAGACATTTATTCACAACCTCAATTTTCCCATCGGATTGAGGATAGTAAGATGAGTTGCATACAAAAATTCCAAACAAGAAAACACTCCAAATTCAAAAATTTAGCGGAAAATTGTATCTCTATCACTTAAAATAATATTGGTGACTCCATGTAGATTTTGTTTCCATGAATGTTTCAACTATTGTGTCTCTTTTAAAAAGGATGAGAAAGAGATAAAAAAAAAAGGGCATACTTTGTCAATCGATCAACTACTACCATGATGGCAGTCTTTCCTTTGGATTTGGGTAGTCTTGTGATAAAATCCATTGAAACTTTTTTCCAACATTGACTTGGTATAATCCAATGGTTGTAGGAGACCTAGCTGCCTTTATTGCATCTCCTTATTCTAATATTGGAAACCAAAATGTAGATAAACGCTTGGCCATCATTCCAACACCTTCCTAGAAAAAATCATTCTTGATCATGTGGTACACTTTCAAGAATCTTGAATGTCCTCTTATAGGATAAGTGTGCAATCCTGAAAGGACCTTTTGTTTGAATTAGACTTTACATAAATATAGGCAATCATGATACCATACAAAATTATTATTCCATACAAAATTACTTATTGAATTGGGGTTCTCTTTGTAGTTTTTAAATGTATCTTTCACACCTCTTGATCTTGCTTCCTCCATTTTGTATCCTCGCTTCTTTCACCCAATCAGATTGTGGAATAGAATTAGCACATAGTGAACACTTTGTTTCTTCTTCTTTCCTTTTGAAAGGCATCTCCGCCACAGCACATTATGTTTTCCTTTTTGTAGATAATTTCAAAGTCACAACCCAACATCTTTGTAACCCATTTTTTCACTCTTCTGAAGATAAACATTGCCTCAAGAAGTAATTCAAAATATCATGATATATTTTTACTATGAAATGTCTTTCAATTATATAAGGGATCCATTACTGAATTGCATGTGGTATACAACATATCATTTTCATAAATGGGTTTGACTAAGTTTCTTTTCCTTTAAGTTGGTTTTCAAAGTAAAGGGTCTTCCTTCTTGCACTAAAACTAAACCAATTCCATGTATTTGAGGCATCACACCTACACAAAAACACCAAAGTCAGGTGTGGGCTGAATCCAGAGCTGCATTACATAAAATTTCTTTAAGTTTTCCAATCCTAAGAATCGTCTAAGTTTCTTCTTCTGGTTTTTGGAACTGGCCATTCTCTCATAGATTTAATTTTGTTAAGGTCCACTTTTACCTTTTCATGAGATACATGAGCCAACATTCCAATTTTGGAACCCAAAGACACACCTCCAGTGGATTTGCTTAAAGTTTTTTCTCTTCCAATAGTCGTAATAATTGGCCACAACATGTTGTACATGCTCTTCCCAAGATTTATTATAGATTAATATGTCATCAAAAAAATGCTCACAGTCTCTTTCTGAGGAAGTGCTTGGAAAAAAAAAATTCATCAAGATTTGAAATGTTGAAGGTGCATTAGTAATTCCAAATGGCATAACCAAAACTCATATAATGACCTTCATGTGTTCTTAAATTTGTTTTAGGAATGTCTTCCCACCTCATTATGATTTTGATGATATCCCGAACAAAGATCCAACTTATAAAGATTTTTTCTCCATGAAATTCATCTCATAATTCATCAATGACAGGAATAAAAAAATATATTCCCTTTACGGTCATTTGATGAGTTATCTATAATATGGACACATATCGTCAGAACCTTCATTTTTGTAACCATCACCAATCAGAACATAAATAATTTTTTCTTAGGGTTGAATGATGCCTTTTAACATTCTTGCTCAATCTCACTCTTATGTCCATATGGATACCTATAAGTTCTAATGTTAGGTGGTACACTTCATCATTGTAAATGAATAGAATGGTCATGATAACGAGTAGAGGTTAACTCTTAGTGGTATTTCCAAAAATACCTTGGAAATGATTGTTGATAACCATTTAGAGATATAATGGAGAAAAATATATATATGTTTGAACATCAAGGGAACACAATTGTGCAAATTTACACCATGGTGTCCCTTTTCTATTAATTTTGTCATTATATTAGAGATTATCACCTTAGAGGGTGTCCCTTGGATACCTATAAGCTCAACTTCCTTTCATCCTGAGGGAAACGTAATGAAAATATCTGAAAATTAAGGGCCATTGTCTCTAATGATTGTAACCATTGGACCCTTAGTACAACATCATCACCACCCATTTGGACGGAAATCATGGGACTATCCAAAAAATAATCGCCCATGTTGAGTTTAATACTATGGAACTTCCCAGAACAATTTATGGTACCTGCATTTGGAATCATTACTTGAAACTCTAGTGGTGGATATATAAATCAATTCAGATATTTTACTAATTTGTAATTGATGAAATTATGGGTACTACCAGAATCAATCAATATTGTTACATTTTTCTTTTGTATGTATCCTTGTATCTTGAGGTTTTGTGGAGTACTAATGTCGGCCAATGCATGACAAGATATTGTTGGAGTAGTCTCTTCTAGATCTATCTCTTGTGATGGTTCCAATTCTTGATCTTCTTCCTCTTCACAGTAAATGTAGAATAATATTCTCACTGCATTTATTCCCTTTACTGTACTTGTTGACATAATTGAAACATAATCACTTTTCTCTTCTTTTATCCATTTGTTGAGGTGTCAACCCTTGTTTTTTTAGGAGAGGGCACGTGGTGCTCTCTATAGTTATCACTGGCCACCCTTCTAGTATCCATATATTTATTTTCTGCTTTCCTTTCCATACTGAAATATTTCTCTAGGGATCTAGATTCAAAGAGACACATCTCATTGATCTAGATTGTATCATTATATTATTTTTCATCTATCTTAGTACTTTCTTGGTGGAAAAATTGGAGGAATCGTCTTGCAGGGCCATTTTGGTGGTTGGCCAAATTTCGAAATTTGGGTCCAAATAACTGTTTGGAATTTTTCAGAATCATTTTGAGGCATCGAATGACACTTTTTCATTGTCCAAGCCTTAATATGGAGAAACATTCTATATTTTACACATTGATATCTTTCCAATGGTCAAGATTCACCTCAACACAGTTTGTATGTGAAATTTATGCCTACCACACCTTAACCTGTTGTATTGATCACCATGGTGCAAGTGGATGCCACATTATCCCCCATTAATTAAACGTGTGGGGCTAGTCATGTGGTGGATTTTCTAGACAACTCTAGAAGGTCCAAACCTGATCACTGATTGAGTGTCTAGGAATTCAATACCCTGACCCTAGATGGCCATCGGGCTATGTTAAATATCGGGTCGCTAGGAGAAGGGGTTCCAGTCTATGTTGTTATATTTTGTTCCATAGCAGAGATGAACAACTGGGAGTCGAAAATTAGAGAGAATAACAGAGGGGGTTAATGTTTTGTAGTAGCCTAACATGCCACAAGTCTTAGGTAACTCCATAGAGAGTGCCTTCTCATTTGTACTTTCATTATTTCTATACTAGAGAAAAGAGAACAGAGAAACCTCACCTTCTAGGTAGGTTTTCTCCCGTAAGGGTTTCCCAGAGAAAATATTTGTGTTATTTTGTGGATGTTGTGTGATTTTATTTTACTTTTCTCTAATTTCATAAGTTTATCTATTTCATGCATAAGCATAACAGTATTAACAAAATATTATGGAATCTAAAGGAATTTAACCTTCATAGTGTATGTTTCATTTTTATTTATCATATCTATTGGGATGAACTGTTCCAGTGGAATATCCATGAAAATTTACAGATCATATTGGTAACAAATCCGAGTTTTCTTTTAGGCCTTTGTGGGAAGTTGCAAGATGAGAGAATCAACTTAAAGAGAATTCACAGAAACCCTAACCATGGCAGACAATTATTTTCATAAAAACCCTCTGGATACAACAGAAGAGAGATTTGAGAGGTTGGAAGCATAGGTCATTGATATCAACTGCAATATGAACCTCCTCATAGTGGCTCTAGAAATAAATCTTGAACTTTTTAGAGATGATGGAGGGTCTAACTCAAAGATCATAACGAAGGGGAAATCAGGAGATCAAGAATAACCAAGAAAGGCGTCGCGAAAAGAACCTAAAAAAAAACAAGAGAGTTCGAGTGTTAGTAACCCTTCATAGTCCCTATTCAAGATGGAAGTGAAAGTGGAAAAAAAAACATACCAAGGTGAGATCGATGCATTAAAATTGAATCATTGATTGTAGAAAATAGAAGTTTATTTTAGTGTTCACCATATAGATAAAGACCAAAATATTCCATTTGCGAGATTAAAGTTAGAGGGAAATGATTTAACCTGGTGGGAAAGCCATATAGACACGCTTAGACTAGAGGGTGATCTGCCAATAATTAGGTGGGAGGACTTCAAAACACTCTTCAAGTCCCAATTATACCATATCGAGCACATAGAGGACCAATGGATATAGTGGCACTACTTCATGAAGAGGCGGAAACAAAGTGTATAGGAGTACACAACCGAGTTCAGGAAGATGGCCATCATGATGGGTACCTCTCCAAAGAACCCAGATGTATTCCTCAAGTATATGGGGGGGTATACATAGTCATCTGTGAAAGAAAGTTATTATTTTTAAGCCAAGGACAATGGATGAGGTATGTGTATATGAACATTATCTAGAAAACATAGGCCGCAAGAAAGGGCAGACAAGCAGTTCCAAGAAGAAAGAGCATCGAGAAGCTTCCAAGGAGGGGAATAAGAAGTGGAAAGGGTGAAAGGATAAGAATACGATATCCACTACACATCATTGTGAAGATCCCAGTAACCATTGCAATCATTACAACATTTATGACCACAATGAGGAAACATTTTGGAAACTACATCTAGAGATGAACACGAAGAACCACAAGAAGGAAGGAAAGAAAAAGAAAGGTTTCTAGCCACAAATTTTGGCAATCAAGTTGAAAGTATCTTTAATGTGGATGAAAATATTTTATCCACATCTATGCAGAAGGAGGTAAATATGAGTAACATTCATCACCAGGAAGAGAAGTAGATGACTAAGCTCTTCCACATCAAAATTCAGGTCAAAAAGAAAAATATATATGTTGTGTTTGACTCTGGTTAGAAAGCTAATATCATAGCGACAAATCTAGTCAGCAAGATTGGATTGGAGGTTCACGATCATCCTAGACCCTAACCATTATGTTGGGTAAAAAAGGATGCAAAGATCAAGATAACAAAGCAGTGCAATATTAAATTTGTTGTAAGTGTTGACTTCATGGATGAAGCAGAATTAGATGCAGTATCACTAGATGTATGTGGAGTAGTGTTTGGAATCCCCTACATGTATACGAGGGATATTTTATTCATGTGGAGATCCAACCAGTACTGCCTCATCAAGGATGGGAAATCCTTCATCATCAATACCCACAAAGGAAAATAAAAAATTCCACTCATAAGTGTCAATCAAGCTAAGAAATTGATTAGTTCTAGCAAGAAATATGTTTTACTTTTTATAACAGAAAATCAATCTAGTGAAGAGTTGTTAAAAGTAAATACATCCATGGAGGGGTGTACTAAATACCAAAAACATTAGTTGGAGGAATTTATATAGGCATGTAGAGAAGTGTTCCAAGATCCTAAAGAGTTACCACCTAAGAGGGAAGTGAAGCATGATATCCAATTATTTCCTAACTCCCCCTTCTTGAATATTGGGTTGTATAGACAATATTTTTTCGAAGAAAATGAAGTAAATAATTAGTTGCAACAGCTGTTGGAGCAGGGTGTGATTCAACAGAGTAGCTCACCTTATGGGTCACCCATCATAATTGTTCACAAGAAGGATGGGACTTGGAGAATTTGTATCGATTAAAATGAATTGAACAAGATTACACTGAAGAATTGGTACCCTCTTCGCAATATTGATGATCTGTTGGACCAGCCACAACATGCCAAGTTCTTCACTAAGATGGATTTGAAATCATGATATCACCAGTTACGATTCAAAGAAGAAGACACCTAGAATATTGCCTTCAAGAAAAGTCATGGTTTGTATGAGTGGTTGGTTATGCTATTCAGTTTATGCAATGCACCAACTACATTTATGAGACTAATGAATTATGGTTTACACCCTTATCTAGATTCATTTGTTATAGTCTATTTGGAAGATATACTAGTTTGTAGTGCTACCTAGGAGGAGCAGATCTCACATCTTATGCAGGTGTTAGGGATTGTGAAGAAGCACTAGCTCATGGGAAATATCAAGAAATGCAAGTTTTCTCAAAAGTCTTTGGTGTATTTGGGGTATGTGATCGGTGGAGGTGAGCTTGAGATAGATCCTTCCAATATGGAGGCCATCATGAAATGGTCGGTTCCTATAAATTGCTCATAATTTAGGATCTTTGTTTGGGTAGCATGGTACTTGCATAAGTTTATAGCTTCATTTTCAAGAGTATATGCACCACTCCACACCATAACAGTGAGTGCTAAGAGTTTCTAGTGGGGGGAGAATTAGCAAAAGGATTTCTATGAGTTAAAAAGAAAGATCAATCAAGCACCAGTGTATGTGCTGCCAAACTTGCATAATCCCTTCAAAGTGGATATATATGCAAGTGGGTATGCCATGGGAGAGATCCTGGTTTAGGGAGGAAATCCTATCTGCTATCATTCTTAAGTATTTCATGGGGAAGAACTCAACTACCCTACCTACGAAAAGGAGCTCTATTCCTTGGTACAATTGTAAAAACCTGGAAGCACTATATGATGGGCATGTATGCCATCATCCACATAGATCACCAACCAATCCAGTATTTGCAGGCCTAGAGTAAGTTACAAAAATCTAGGCACTAAAAATGAATGAGGTTCTTATATCAGTTTCATTTGGTCACAAAGTATAAGAAGGGTAGGACAAACAAGTTAGAAGACATGTTTTCACGACCACCCACATCCAATATTATAGCTTTGGGAACTCTGATGCACATGGATCGTTTTACCCATGGTGCATAAAAAGAGGTATATGCAGAATATGATGACTTCAAGGAGTTGTTTCAACAGATACAGGGTCAAATTCATATATAATATGGTGACAGTAAGGCTAAATATCATTTCCATAATGGTTTACTCTACAAGCTTGACAATCTCTATGTTCCTAAAGGTGAACAATTGCAACTTATCAGAGAGGCTCACATGTCCACGATTGCGGGACATTTTGTTGTTGGGAAGAAACTCACCAACGTACAAAGGTATGTGTATTGGCCCAAAATGAAAGAATATGTAGCATTGTATATTAGATCATGTATACTTTGTTTTACCAACAAGCCCAATAACAAGAAGCAAGGTCTATACCACTCTTACTAGTACCCACTAGACCTTGGGAAAGAATTTCCATGGGTTTTGTGTGTGGTTTACCAGCCATGCGAAATGAACATGACTATTTGTTTGTGGTATTTGACAAGTTCAGTAAAATGTGTATTCCCATGCCTTGTGAAAACACCATCAAGGGACAGGAAACAGTAAACTTATTCTTTGAATAGGTCTGAGTGCACTTTGGGATACCAAGGAGAATAATCTTAGACGTGGACACCATATTTATCAATGCATTTTCACTAGTACATATCAGGTCAATATTCGATGAAATTTTCCGATGATAAGGATAAAATTAATTGTACAGTCGCAAATTACTACATAATTATTAAAATTTTAATCATTTTTTATAGGTGTCCTATTTTTCATCGTACTTTCAATGGAATTCTAGTTCCATCGATATTTTTATTCTCTTTCATCTATATAACAATGAACTTTCGTCGATATAGAGATGAACTCTCATTGATCTAAAGACAAACTTTATTCAATAGAGCCACAAACTTGCATCGATATTTCGACTCACCTAGAAAATGAAAAATACCCATATGAAAATGGTTTAATGATCATTAACTTTGTCAACATTGACATAGTCAACATTCATCAGAATTTTGACAGAGGTGAGTTACTTCGACTATTTTTTTGTAGGTACGATGGTTATAAAATATTTTTCTATTCATTGTTCTATGCATGAAATATGAGTCTATCTTTTATGCACTACTTGTTTCAGATCCAATTCTTGGTATGCATAGCACAGATTTTGTGTTTTGAATGTTAGAAATTTACAAAAAAAAATTGTCTCCTTTTAAATACCTACATTTGATCCCTAACCCTTACACCCTCTTTTATTTGGGGACACAAATTGTTGCCTAGGAAATAGGTATGAAGATGTCTACTCAATTTGATTTAATGACTATATGATTTGTCTTGGTCTAGTTCTCTTTTATTGTTTTATTATTTTCTTACTTGCTTATAGTGAATCTTTGGAGGTTATGTGGTAAAAATGAATGGCTTTGATTTCTCGAGTAATTGTTGACTACTGTTATAAACCTTTAATAAATATATGACGAAAATGGCTTAATTTTCTAGTACATATCAGATCAATATTCGATGGAATTTGTACCATAATAATATATTCATATATTGTAATTATATTTTTGCATTGGATTTTTTTTTAATAGGAAATCCCAATTCCAAACATTACAGTTGAAGAGAATGAAAGGACACTTGCTAGGTTAATGGTGGCATTGGAGGCATAGGGTGATGGGAAATTTTGTTTACCTTGCAATCAATGTAGGGGATATAATAGAAGAAGATTTGTAAGGAAAACAATTGAAATACATTGTTGGAGGTATGGTAATGTTGAAGGGGGGTATACATATCATCCCATGGTAAGTTATTCATTACATGTATTTTTATTGAGTGTATTTATACAATTTTCTTTCATTTTAATATTTTTTATATACACTAATTTTATTGATTTATTTCAATTATAAAGATAAATCCTCCTAGGTGTGTGGTGTCGAATAATGTGCCTAGTAGTATAAATACTATTGTACAATTTGAGGAACATGGTATGAATATTGAAGATCAAGTCAATCCTATGGAACAAGATGACACCAATAATATTGTTGAGCCAGATGATGGGACAAATAGATTGATCCAAGACTCTTTGCTTCTATCGATGAGGACAACTTTGATGATATTCATGATGTGCCTCTGTTGGAGAAGGCACAACAACCCCTTTATGAAGGCTCAAGAACAATTATTATCTCGATTATAATGTGGGTGGTGAACTTGAAGGTATTGAATGGTTTGTAAAACGCTTGTCTCACATAGATTCTAAGGTACATAATGTTGGAAAATGTTTAACATGTAGCATATGCTTGTCATTGATGGCAAGTACAGCAATGAAGATGGCATGGGTGTAGGAAGAATGTATAAAGGATTGTTGACATGTTTTACAGGCAGCATAGACTTGTCATTGACGGCAAGTACAGTAGTGATGATGGCTTAAGTACAATAGTGAAGATGGAAGGTTCAGAGAGGTGAATGATCGAAAGCAGACATCGGAATCCTTTAAGGATTCGAGGAGAAAAAGCTCGGGAGGAATAGCATTGAAGAAAACACGCGCAGCAAGAGCTTGCAGAGAAGAAAGAAGACAGCGATCCAGTGACCGTTGGATCCCTTTCAAATTTCCCGAAAGGCCGATAACCATCATATTTGTAGAAATTACGAGGGAGATAAGTCATCGGAGATTCGGCGATTGGGACGTTGAAATGTCCAGTTCACTCGACAACGAAAACCCCGAAATCGCGATATGCGATTTCGCGATTTGATCGTAGTCGTTAAATCAAGCA
>SNQJ01S0209655.1:0-16064 GCA_010110895.2 Picea sitchensis
AAAAGAATTAGCATATTCATAAATATGAAATTCATAATCTACGGTAAGTTAGAGGTATGACATTGATTTTCTAGGGATTGCATGTATTATTGGACAAAGGTTGTGTTGGTGCAATTTTGGGATATGAAGTCTATTTAGGAAAATATTCAAATGGATTAGATGGAGGAATGGAAAATATCATCTTAGATATACATTTAAATGATTTTGTAACAATTTACAAAATTTTATGATTCTTGGATGAGGTTATGGTGATTGGAACACTGACACTATGAATTCTCCAAGATTCTAGAGATCGAGTCATGTGGTACAATAATGTTGTGACTTATGGTTAATTTTTTGATAGAATGTCAATACTATACACCCAACGAGTGCCTCCCATGTGTTATTTTTTTCCACATGTATATCTCAACTTTGCTTTGGAAATGATCATGGCTACACTCATCGAGGTTATTTTTTCAACTATAGAACTCAACTTGGGGTGTTATAGAGCTACATATTGGGACATGGTAGCATTCCTTTTCTAGCATTAGGGAGTCGGGTGTAGGTTCCTCCCTTTTATGTGAGGGGTATTTGGGAAAAACATGAAGGAGAGAGGTTGTTGTACTAAAAATTGATCTCTACACTGGCCTTGAAGATAGAGTAATGTGTGGATCTTGGATATGAATGTGGCTGGGGTGTATCGTAAAGTTTAATATCTATAGCAAGGGAATATTTAGAAATGAATATGGATTGAATACATTGATCTAATGCCCACATTATGACATTCAACTAATGCAATAAAAGTTGCTAGCACCTTTAGTTGACTACAATGTTGCTACATTTTTGTGACTCCTCTATTACGTTAGATTTGCATGACATGTAATAAATATGCCCTCTATTTTTTGTGTTATTTGTGTCATGGATGTGTTAAGGAATGTTTACTAAGTAACATTTAAATGGGTAAATATTCCATGTGGAGTAGTCTTGTGCCATAGTTTATACTAAGCCCTCTACATCATCTTCCTATGTCCATTGCCTATTGTTACCCCTTTTCTAATAAGTTCTCACTACCTATTCTAGTTGATAATAGAGGAAATGCATGTAGTTATCGATAAACAAAGGATATGCGAGCTTTATAGTTAGGGCACTTATTGATATATTGTTTTAGATTAGATTATGGCTTGATCTCTTGGTTTTATGAACAAACATCTCTTCTACCAAGTGTTTATTTCTTCTTATGATATGAACAAACATCTATTCTACCAAGAACTTATTTTCATCAAGATTTAAATGCACTCTATAACATGTTTTTATGTTGTTGCTGCGACACAAGAATGTTTGTTGCCGATGCGTACATTGGAAATATTGTTGTGTGCTCTCACAACAATATCACACCTCTCTCTGTCCACACACTTAAATCCTCGGTGATGCCTCCTCAATTTCCCTTTCACCATCGCCACCACTAAGGAAAAAGAAGAATCCTACCCTTCACCACAATTGGATTAGTCCTTGCAGCTTTGTCACATGCTTCAAAGCTCAAATGCTCTGAATGTGTTATTATCCTTTTTACTATGATTTAAATTTTTATTCTTAGATTTTTTTTAGCGATATTTAGTATTATGACATATGCATTCAATCTTTGAAATACATGTAGTATATTGGAGACATTATCATTTATCATTGGTTCCATTTGATCACATTAGTTTGGAATAATCTATTGTTGTATGACTTCAACTACAACATAAGTATCCTCAGACAACTATTGCATCCAAAAGAAACATGTAAACTATAAAGATAATTATTGTAACTAGGTCACTAATAAAATCACCATATAAGTTTCAATTTGATTTGACAAAGCACCTCGTCAACAATACCCTCAATTGTTCAACTGAAATAATGTTGTGTATATATGTTTTCATAGTGCCCAACTATTTGATTATTTCTAGACTCTTAGATTTTCCTCTAAAAGTTGTTTGGATTCATTATTAAACTTGTGAATTTGGCATTTTCTATGTTGATGTTGAGGAAAATGTATTGATTAATAGAGTTGGTTTCCATTGTGGTATTTGGAGCAATAGATTATATTTACATATATATTCTTATCTTGCTCCAGATCCCTTACAATATATATCTTTACCTTGAATTTATGCTAACTAGGTTGATAAGTGATAGTTGTTGGAATGCTATTTGTTAAGTGGAATGTCAATGTTTAAATAATGCACCTTACTTGAACATGATCTGTTATATAGGTTGTACAACTTAGTTTGCGTATATTTGTTTTGTATACACTCGTGAAATTTAGACTAATGAAATTATTTTGTCCATTTGCTTTTCCTAAAAAAAGGAAAATGGATATGAATTTATGAAATGATAATATTTTGGAAACATTACTCTTAAATAATGTTTGATGTGAATGATTGAGATTATGTAATATGGATTGAAAGTGATTGCTAAGTATATATGAGAATTAAATACATTCATCACATTTGCATATGCACCTTCATGGTTGTTTAATATTTTAGAACTAATATTCTTACTATAAAACTCTGAACTCATAACTAGTCTTCACTGCAAGAGTAACCATGGACCCTAAGCATAGAAGGAAAACACAAGTCAACCTTAAGTTTGGAACCCAAAATCAAGTCGCCACAAATATGGGAACCTTGAAAGAGCGAGCCATCTTACGTTCCCTAAGAGAAATGACTAACATCTTTAAGGATTGGGTTACCAACCAAAGTCAAAATCCAAAGCTAGATCAAAGCTAGGGAAGGGAGTTGTTAAAACAACAAAAATAGGATCATGACATTATTTTTAATACCGAGGAGAGACGATCACCTCTAGATATTACGAAAGAAGTTTAAAAATACAAATTACTCGAGTTCACAGGTCAATATGGGGGTCTGGTAGTATAATCTTGGGTGATAGGTGTTAAGAGGGCACTCAACTTTAAAATGTACTCTACCATAAAAAAATCACAAATATCAATGAGTCTCCTTAAAGGAGAATCTCTATTATGGTGGGTAAATGAAGAGACTAATATGCAAGTCACACCCTTGCAAGTTACTTAGGAAAGTTTTGAGGAAACCTTTAGAATCTGATCCATGTTAGAGGAATACAAACACCAACGAGTAGGAGCCTTCCATGTAGTGAGAAAAAATGGTAGATCAATAAAATATTATGAAGAAATGTTCTACGCATTAGTCCATCAAGTGGACTATATGGAATATGATAAATGAGAAGCTGAAATATTCCTACATAAGCTCAACCCTTTGGTTCGAGCCAAAGTCTCCATGTGGAAACCCACCACCATGGAAACAACAACAAGTTTGGCGAGACATGTCCAAACGATGATTGATATGAAGGGTTAATCAAAGGATATTGAGAAAACAATGAAGGAATCCTTCAAAGATAGGGTTATAAGAGTTAAGGGGAATTGATATGGATTCCATGGTAGACGAAATAATGTAGCTAGGGTTGCTAGTGTAACTTCCAAGGATACTTTAGAAATATATAGGGGTGAAACCATGGAAAAATCCAAAGACATGGTGGCCGAGGTTGGGCATAGATAAAGGATCAAGGCCAATTGAAATGTTGGGAATGTGGGGTTCCTCATTATAGAAGAGAATTCCCAAAGTATCAAGTTGGGATCAATAGATAAGGACATATTGAAAAAAGGGAAGAACCATAGGAACAACATCAAATTCATGCTACCATAAACTGTCACCAATTTGAGCACAAGAAATAATGATAGAATCCACGAGTATGATTGCAAACATTCCTCTTTCTATATTGATTAATTTTGGTGCCACTGATAGCTTTATTTCTCCTTCTTCTCTAATTAGATGTGGGATGGAAGCTCATGACCAAAATGAATTTAGGATGGTAGAAATGGAATCCAATGTTAAGTAATCAATTGGTCCACTGATAAAGAAGTGTATTGTTGACATTGGGGGTTGTGTCATAAAAATGAACTTATATAGCACAACTCTAGGAACTTATGACTTAATTGTAGGAATGGATTGGATTAAATCCCATTGAGCCTTGGTGGACTGCTACAAAAAGAGGGTTCTCTGCATGATCAAGGGGAATCTGTGGTGATTGAGGGGATTAAATGAAATGTTACCTTACACCTCATTTCAGCCAAGAAGGTTAAAAATTGTATGAAGAAAGGGTGCAATATTTATGTGGTTGAGATGACTAATGAAGATGAAAACCCTTCTGATAAGTTACATCTGATACTTTCTGAATTTGTAGATGTATTTCCTCTAGAGTTGATAGGATTTCTTCCTATACGAGAATTTGATTTCTCCATTTCCCTGAAGCCTGAAACAAAACCCATATCTAAAACACCTTATTGAATGAATGTTCCAAAATTTAATGATTTAGGTGTGCAACTAAAGGAACTTCTCGATTAGATATTGATAAGATCTAGTGTATCACCTTGGGGAGCACCAATGATATTTGTGAAGAAGAAAGATGGAACCCCTAAGTTATGCATTGATTATCATGATCTGAACAAAGCCACTATTAGGAACATGTACCCCACATCTTGCATTGATGACCTCTTGATAAACTAAAGGGATCCTCCATATTTTCCAAGATATACTTGCAGTCAAGATACCACCATCTAAGAAATAAGGAGGAGGACATACCAAAGAATGCATTCAGAATAAGGTTTTGTCACTATGAATTTACTATAGTACCATTTGGATTGACCAATGCCCCAACAACATTCATGAACTTGATGAATAACATATTCTGCAAATACCTGGACCATTTTTTATCCGAAGGGATCCAGGGAGGCCTAAAGATAACTCATAATACTCAGAAGTTCCTCAAAAAGCTCAGAATGGACTCAACAGGTGGAGAAAATGCAAAAAGTAAAAGTCCTCAAACTCAACAAAATTGGTATGATCGGGAAGAGTGCGTCACAATATTTCCAAAGGCGTAAATGGTTCATCAAACAGAGTTACGGATCGAAAGATATTCACGGTCAAAGTTTTGGTTAACCTAGCCCAGTCAGCAGGGATGTGTTAGCATCTGTACTGTTGATGTCAACATCAGTACATATGACATCAGTGTTTGTACATGGTATGTGGCACAATCAAATATCGACACATGTCATGATGACGTTAGCATGATGATGTGGAAGCACCCAAAGCTGCCACGTGTCACCCATTTTTGGCATTTTTCGGTCAGTACGTGGACCAATGGAAAAGTGCCATGTGGTAGTCCGTAAAACCACATGGCAGGCCATACAAGATGTGGCATATACGTGGAAACCGTACAACCACCTGGCAGGTGACGTGTCAAGATGACCGGGTAGGAGGTGACTTGGCAGTGACTATGTAAGAATGTGACGTGGGATAATGAATGGACGCCACATGGCAGCGAGAAATGCCCAATGAGGGCCCATAACTGAAATTTCAAAATTAAAAGGCTGGTCCACCAAATCTGATGGCCGATCTCTTTATATCGAGGCTTCAACAAATCTAAATGACATACACTCCGGTGGATATCCAAACTTGGCGGTGGTTAGTCCACCATATATATATTGTTGTAACTATAAGCCAAAAGGGGGAGGCCCACAGGTTCGACCCCGGGACCTCCCCAATCAACGCTTTAACAATAGCCTCCACCAACCGTTGGGCCAAACGATTGAGTTGGATAGTCTGTCTACCTTTTAATTTAAAAACTCCTATTACCAGTGCACGAGAAGAGGGCACTCAATGGTACAACCATGCACATTTTACGAGGAAAATTTTAGAGAATTAATTGCAGGTTGCAGGCACGAAAATCGAGACAAGATTTCTCATGGGCCTGGGAGTGCCAAAGTCATATTGTGGCATGGAGACAATCATTTTTGGGTAATTCGACACCATGAATTCAATGGTGCTGTATGTTTTATGATCTGAGCAAAACTTCTGCAGCTTAATTCCAAAATGAGGTATACTTATGTATTTTGCCAAATTCTTTTGTTGAGTTAATAAAAAGGCCTACCCATTTGAGAGGAGGACCCAAAGACGTAGTCCATCAGGGACGAACTTCGTTATTTGATGCTTATGTCTCTTTATTATTGAGCTTTTCATTCTTTATGGTTCACTTCAATTTATGCTCATTTAATACAATTCTTTAATAAGTCACATCGAAGAAAAGATCTTGGATCATGTTGGTATCAGAGCAATCATCTTTGACTTGAATAGTTGAGTGTGAATGCTTACTAGGGCCAAGCATAAACAAGGTGAAGGAACACTTAAGACTTTCAACCCAGATATTGGCCATGCATCTTGAAGGAAGAAAATGGATGAAGAGGACAAGTGTGATGAACAGTAGAAAAACTTCCATATGGTCTTCTATCACATGTCATAAATGGTCGAGCGAATGTATGGAGACTACGAGAAGAGGATGAAGAAGAAAGGGAAGAAAAATGAAGCACAAGCAGATGAAAATGCTTCAGTGAATCAAGAGGCTGGAGGAGACCCCCCCGAGCCTCCATCTTCACCATCGAGTTATATCTCTTCTTCCTCTCATCATTCTCATCATTCTAATGCTATTCATAAATCCTCTTTTAAGAAACCATTATTAAAGCTTGATGTAAAATTTTCTTTACCTATGTTTAATGGAGATGCTAATCTTGAAAAGCTAGATAATTGGATCTGACAGGTTGAAGTATATTTCCATGTACAACAGATTGATGAGGAAGTAAAATTACAATTAGCCTCTCTTCGGTTGGAAGGCACTTCTCTCGTATGGTGGGAGAGAAAGATTCAGGACATAAGAAAGTGTGGTAATTTTCTTTCCTCATGGTTAGAATTTAAATCAACAATAAGGAAGAAATTTTATCCATTAGGTTATTTACATAAAGCAATGATGGAATGGAAAACTTTAAGACAAAGTAAAGGTCAAACAATACAAAGTTTCACGGAAGAATTTAGGAAGAAATCACTTGCACTAAACATTCATTTAGATTCTTATGAAACTTTAATGAAGTATATTGGCACACTTCACATTTATATTCGTCATACTTTACTGTTGTTTAACCCCACCAGTCTTGACGAAGTTTGTGTACAAGCCACTCACCTTGAAAACAAAGGAAAGAATGTTCAAGACGAGCCCACAAAGAATCCTTCTAAGTTCCCACATAATCAGTTTAAACGAAAGTTTAAAAAGAGGGAAAAAAAAACCACCACTACAAAGAAAGGAGAAGGAAATCCATCTTACACTCATTTTAAGAAAGATGAACATGACGATGATAATTGTTGGAAACTACATCCAGAGAAGGAACCAAAGCAGTTCAGTTGAAAGGGGAAGACAAATACCATTGCTACAGTGCAACAAGATCTTGGTTTCGGTTCAGCAGATGAGGAAAATATCACAACAGTTGGAGTATAAGGTAAAGATTCCCTTCATGCTAGTTCAAGTTCCACTAATGAATCTCATGATGATGAAAGAAAGAGGAATGAATTATTTCACATAAGGGTTATATCTAAGCATACTAAGATTGATACTTTGTTTGATCTGGGTTCCCAAGTTAACTTAATATCTGATACACTTGTCAAAAAAATGGGTCTTGAAAAAAAACCATATCCAAAGCCTTATCCTCTTGGTTGGGTATGCGACAAAGTAAAACTTAATGTCACCAAGCAGTCTAGGGTTATATTTGCTATTTTTTCAAAATTGGTTGATGAAGTTGATTTGGATGTTGTTTCACTTGATATATGTGGCATAGTGTTGGGGAGTCCATATCTTTATGATAGAAAATAAGTATTATTTCATCATGAGAACAAATATTACCTTACTAAAGGAGGAGTGGAATATATTGTTAGAGCCCACAACATGAAGGTTAATACAACACTTGTTAGTGCAGGACAAATGAAAAGACTCATAAACACTAATAAGAGATATGTACTCATGGTTGTAAGAGAAAATGATGTTGGAATATCCAATTTCTTCCAAGGATGTGATCCTTCCCATAAGAAATAATTAATTGATATTGTTTCTAATTATGATGAGGTATTTCAGGAACCAGATGGATTACCTCCTAAGAGGGAAATCCAACATGAAATACATCTTCAACAAGATTCTCCCCTTCCTAATGTGGGCATGTATAGAATGTCGATTGTAGAGATGACAAAAATCAAGAAACAGGTACATGACTTGTTGGACCGAAGGGTTATCATACCTAGTTCATATCCTTGCGGTTCTTCGATTGTGATGGTTCCAAAGAAGGATGGCACATGGAGAATGTGCGTCGATTATCGAGCCTTAAAAAAAATCACGGTGAAACATCGATACCCTCTTCCTCGTATAGATTATTTACTTGATCAATTAAAGAGTGTTGTTTATTTCACTAAGTTGGATTTGCGCAGTGGTTGCCACCAGATCAGGGTTACAGAACCAGATGCATGGAAAACTTCCTTTAAAACCAAACAAGGTCTATTTGAGTGGTTAGTTATGCCGTTTGGGATTTGCAATTCCCCAACAACCTTCATGCGTGTAATGAATGATGTATTTAGGCCATTCTTAGATGACTTTATAATTGTGTATTTAGATGACATTCTTATATTTAGTGGGACTTGGGATGAACATGTACGACATGTAAATCAAGTATTGGATACTTTGCGAAAATAAAAGTTGTATGTAAAATTTTCCAAATGTGAGTTTGGAAAGTTTGCACTCGTGTACTTAGGTCAGATTGTAGGAGGAGGACAATTGAAATTTGATCCTTCCAAAATTGATTTAATTGTAAATTGGCCCGAGCCTAAAAATGTAATCGAAGTACGAAGCTTCTTGGGTGTAGTTCAGTACTGGAGGAGATTCATCACAAACTTCTCATTTATTACAGCTCCCTTGCATGCCTTAACCAGTGTGAAGAACACTTTTCAGTGGGGAGGAAAGAAAAAAAAGGCCTTCGACACTTTGAAGGAAAATATTAGTATAAAACCAGTATTAGCATTGCCGAATCTTCAACAACCATTTGATATCGAGACAGATGCCAACAATTACGCCATGGGTGCAATATTGATGCAGTATCGTAAGCCTATCTGTTACCACTCTGAAACTTTTAACCAAGCTGTTGTTAACTATCCTACACATGATAAAGAGTTGTATGCATTAGTTCAAAGTGTGAAGAAATGAAAGCATTACTTGTTAGGGAAGGAAACAATCATACATATAGATCACCATCCCTTACAGTATCTCCAAGCACAAACCAAGCTGCAACAATCTCGACATTACAGGTGGATGGGTTTTCTTCAAGAATTCCATTTGGTAATCAAGTATAAAAAGGGTACAAGTAACCCAATATCTCATATGCTTTCTATACCTCCTATTGTTGCTTCTATTGTTTTGAAGAATGCTTCTTTATCTCATGATAGCTATGTTGAACAATATGTTGTTGATGAAGATTTTAAGCATGTATTTGAGAAGCTAACCCATTGTGCACAGGTGGAGAACTATTGTTTGCAGGATAACTTACTCTACCATATTGGAAAGCTATGTATTCCTAGAAATGAACGAGTCCATGTAATACGAGAATCCCACACTTCTCTTGTGTTTGGGCATTTTGGGGTAGGAAAAAACATGGATCATCTGCAAAGGTTTTGTTACTGGCCTCAGATGAAAGAAATTATAACCAAGTATGTAAAGGGGTGTGTGATGTTCTCTACTTGTAATCCCACTAATAGAAAATTGGGTCCGTACTCACCACTTCCTGTTCCATCTCATCCATGGGAAAGTATTTCCATGGACTTTGTAGGGTATTTACCAATGTCGAAAAGGGGTCATGAATAATTGTATGTAGTAGTGGATAGTTTAGAAATATGTGTATCTTGATGCCATGTAAAAGTAGTTCATTGTTGAGAAAACTGCTAATCTCTTCTTTCAGTATGTTTGGGTGCACTTTGGGTTTTCCATGTCCATTATCTTGGATCGAGATACTCGATTCCTTGGAGAGTTTTGGACAAGTTTGTGGAGAATGATGGACACCAAGTTGAAGAGGAGTACAGATTTTCATCCATACATCGACGGTTAGAAAAATGTTTTTAACTGAACAGCGGTACATTTGCTTCGAGGCTACTGCAGTAAACATCCCAAGTTGTGGGATGACCATATACCCTATATTCAACATGCTTACAATCGAGCCTTACATTCCTCCACTCTGTGTTCACCATTTGAGACATGTTTTGGATACTTACCTAAGGTACCTTTGGAATTGATCTAAGGGAAATATGTCGATTCAAATGAAGAAATAAATGAAGACAGGGCCCGCAAGTTCATTCAACAGATCCAACAAGTGCACCAAGAAGTCAGGGAAAAGTTGGAGAAAAGTCAAGCACAATATAAGGCTCGACATGACAAGCACAAAGTTGATCATCAGTTTCAAGTTGGAGACCAAGTATGGCTTCACATCAGCAAGGAGCGATTGAAGGGTGAAGGTAAGAAACTCAAGCCTATCCGTTATGGACCCTTCACTATTTTGGAGAAAAGCGACACCAATGATTTTTGTCTAGACATTCCACCTTATATGTAGATTTACTCAATTGTAAACGTGAAAAAATTGAAACTTTTTGAGCCTCCCCTGATCATGGATCAAGGTGAGGAAGTTTCACTACCCTCGATTGATGAGTTTTCTCCTGAGTACTTGGACGAGTTAAAGGAAGATATCATCCTGGACAGAAGGATGAGGAATTCACGCAGAGGTGATGCCGATCATCTTCGAGTGGGATTAAAGGGCACACATCCAATCAAGGAAAAGTGGATGGAGAAAGACAAAGCGAGGGAACTCTTCCCTCACTTACCTTTTGATTGATAAAGGCTTTTGGTGGTCCAAAATATCTCAGTGGAAAGGTGTGATCTGAAGCCTAAGGATAACTCAGAATACTCAGAAGTTCCTCAGAAATCTCAGAATGGCCTCAACAGGTGGAGAAAAGACAAAATTTCAAAGTCCTCAAAACTCAACAAAATTGGCATCATTGCGAAGAGCGCGTTACAAGATTTCCAATGGAGTAAACGGTTCATCAAACACAGTTACGGATCAAAAGATATTCGCGGTAAAAATTTTGGTCAACCTAGCCCAGTTAAGAGGGATGAATCAACATTCGTACTGCTGACGTCAACATCGGTACATATGACATCAACGTCCATATAGGGTACATTGCACAATCATAGATCGACACTTTTTATGATGACATCAACATGATGATGTGGTAGCACCAGAAGCTACCACTTGTCACCCATTTTTGGCTTTTTTTGGTCGGTACATGGACTAATGGAAAAGTGCCAAGCAACAGTCCGTACAACCACATGACAGGCCATACAAGATGTGGCATCTTGACCAGGAAGGAGGTGACATGGCAACGACTGTGTAAGCAAGTGACATGGGCCAATGAATGGTCGCCAGGTGGCCTAGTCATAGGTTGCCACGTGGCAGCGGGAAAATGCCCAATGAGGGTCTGTAACCGAAATTGAAAAATTAAAATGAAGCAATGCATCATTTCGATTAAGGGGTCCAATTTATGAAATCATCCCTTGGGAGCGGATGGATAATGTGGTCACCTAGTCCATGTATAAACAAGTTTTCAGCATTTCACGGAACTCAAAAATGTTGCTCCGTCAGTCTTTTATGCCCTGAGGAGGAATTGACCAAGAGTCCTCGAAATGTTTTGGGATGTGACTTGCAACTAGGCATATCACGAAAACCGAGAGTCGGATGAGGAACCGTCATCTCCGTTGAATTCCTGGCATAGGATTTTAGTTAGAGCATCCCTCACTCCCAGTTCCAATCCCTCGAAATTTGTTTTTTTCATTGATTTCGAGAACTAATGTTTTGTTTAGTAAGAAACAATGCAACATTTGGATTTAGGGGTCCAATTTAAGAAACCATTCCTCGGGAGAGGATGGACAATGTGGTCACCTATTCCATGCCTAAACAAACATGCAACATCTCATGGAACTCAAAAATGTTGCTCTGTTAGGTTGTTATGCCCTGAGGAGGAATTGAACAAGAGTCCCCGAAATGGTTTGGGATGCCACTTGCAACTGGGCATAAAACTCAAACTGAGACTTGGATTGAGGAACCGTCGACTTCGATGGATTACTGGGACAAGATTTCATCTAGAGCATCCCTCACTCCCGGTTGCCATGCCTTATAAGTTTCTTTACTCATTGATTTGTAGAACTAGTTTTTTGTTCAGTTTGAAACAATGTTGCATCTGGATTAAGGGGTCCAAATTATGAAATCGTCCCTCGGGAGCTGATGGATAATGTGGTCACCTAGTCCATGCCTAAACAAGCTTGCAACATGTCACAAAAGTTTTTTTTTTCATCGATTTCGAGAACTAGTGTTTTTCTCAGAAAGAAGCAATGCAACATTTGGATTTAGGGGTCCAATTTAGGAAACCATGCCCTGAGAGCGGATGGACAATGTGGTCACTTATTCCATGCCTAAACAAGCACGCAACATCTCATGGAACTAAAAAATGTTTCTCCGATAGGCTTTTATTCCCTGAGGAGGAATTGGTCAAGAGTCCCCGAAATGGTTTGGGATGCCACTTGCAACTGGGCATAAAACTCAAACTGAGACTCGGATTGAGGAACCATCAACTTCGATGGATTACTGGGACAAGATTTCATCTAGAGCATCCCTCACTCCCAGGTGCCATGCCTCAGAAGTTGCTTTACTCATTGATTTCGAGAACTAATGTTTTGCTAAGTTTAAAGCAATGCAACATTTGGATTAAGGGGTCCAATTTATGAAATCATCCCTCGAGAGTGGATGGATAATGTGGTCACCTAGTCCAAGCCTAAACAAGCTTGCAGCATGTCACGAAACTCAAAAATGCTACTCCGTTATTTTTTTATGCCCTAAGGAGGAATTGGCCAAGAGTTTCTGAAATTGTATGGGACGCGACTTGCAACTAGGCATAAAATGAAAACCGAGACTTGGATTGAGGAACCGTTGACTCCAATGGATTACTAAGATAGGTTTTCAACTAGACCACCCCTCACTCCCGGGTGCCATGCCTCAGAAATTTATTTACTCGTTGATTTCGAGAACTAGTGTTTTGTTCATTTATAAGAAATGCAACATTTGGATTAAGGGGTCCAATTTATGAAATCGTCCCTCACGAGCGGATGGATAATGTGGTCACCTAGTCCATACCTAAACAAGCTTCCAACATCTCATGGAATTCAAAAATATTGCTTCGTTAGTCTTTATGCCATGAGGAGGAATTGGTCAAGACTCCTCGAATTGGTTTGGGATGTGACTTGCAACTTGGCATATCACGAAAACCGAGACTCGGATTGAAGAATCGTTGTCTCCGTTGCATTCATGGAATAGGATTTTAGCTAGAGCACCCCGCATTCCTAGTTCCAATCCCTCAGAAGTTGTTTGTTTCAACGATTTCGAGAACTAGTGTTTTTCTCAGTAAGAAGTAATGCAACATTTGGATTTAGGGGTCCAATTTAGAAAACCATTCCTCGGGAGCGGATGGACAATGTGGTCACCTATTCCATGCCTAAACAAGAATGCAACATCTCATGGAACTCAAAAATGTTCCTCCATTAGGCTTTTATGCCCTGAAGGAGAAATTGTCAAAGAGCCCCTGAAATGGTTTGGGATGCCACTTGCAACTGGGCATAAAACGAAACCGAGACTCAGATTGAGGAACCATCAACTTCGATGGATTACTGGGATAGGATTTCATCTAGAGCATCCCTCACTCTTGGGTGCCATGCCTCAGAAGTTGCTTTATTCATTGATTTCAAGAACTAGTGTTTTGTTCAGTTTGAAGCAATGCAACATTTGGATTAAGGGGTCCAATTTATGAAATCGTCCATCGGGAGCGGATGGATAATGTGGTCGCCTAGTCCATGCCTAAACAAGTTTGCAGCATGTCACGAAACTCAAAAATGCTACTCCGTTAGGTTTTTATGCCTCGAGGAGGAATTGGCCAAGAGACCCTGAAATTGTTTGGGATGCGACTTGCAACTGGGCATAAAACGAAAAATGAGACTTGGATTGAGGAACCGTCGACTCCGATGGATTACTAAGATAGGATTTCAGCTAGAACACCCCTCACTCCCAGGTTCCATGCCTCGAAAGTTTCTTTACTCATTGATTTCGAGAACTAGTGTTTTGCTCAGTTTGAAGAAATGCAACATTTGGATTAAGAGGTCCAATTTATGAAATCGTCCCTCAGGAACGGATGGATAATATGGTCACCTAGTACATGCCTAAACAAACTTGCAACATCTCATGGAACTCAAAAATGTTTCTTTGTTAGTCTCTTATGCCATGAGGAGGAATTTGCCAAGACTCCCCGAAATGGTTTGAGATGCCACTTGCAACTAGCCATAAAATGAAAATCGAGACTCGGATTGAGGAACCGTCGACTTCAATAGATTACTCAGATATTATTTCATTTAGAGCACCCGTCACTCTCGGGTGCCATGCCTCAGAAGTTGTTTTACTCATTGATTTCGAGAACTAGTGTTTTGCCTAGTTTGAAACAATGCAACATTTGGATTAAGGGGTCCAATTTATGAAATCGTCCCTCGGTAATGGATGTATAATGTGGTCACCTAGTCCATGCCTAAACAAGCTTGCAACATCTCACGGAACTCAAAAATGATGCTCCGTTAGGTTTTTATGCCCTTACTAGTAATTGACCAAGAGTCCTTGAAATTGTTTGGGATGCAGCTTGCAACTGGGCATAAAACAAAAACCGACACTCAGATTGAGGAACCGTCGACTCTGATGGATTACTAAGATAGGATTTCAGCTAGACCACCCCACTCTCGGGTGCCATGCCTCAAAAGTTGTTTTACTCATTGATTTTGAGAACTAGTGTTTTGCTCAGTTTGAAGCAATGCAACATTTGGATTACGGGGTCCAATTTATGAAACCATCACTCGAGAGCGGATGAATAATGTGGTCACCTAGTCCATGCCTAAACAAGCTTGCAACATCTCACGAAACTCAAAAATGTTGCTCCATTAGGGTTTTATGTCCCGAGGATGAATTTGCTAAGAGTCCTCGAAATGGTTTGGGGTGCGACTTGCAACAGGGCATACCACGAAAACCGAGAGTCGAATTGAGGAACCGTCGACTTCGATGGATTACTAGGATAGGATTTTAGCTAGACCACCCCTCACTCCCAGGTGCCATGCCTCGTAAGTTGCTTTACTCATTGATTTCGAGAACTAGTGTTTTTCTCAGTTTGAAGAAATGCATCATTTCGATTAAGGGGTCCAATTTATGAAATCATCCCTCGGGAGCGAATGGATAATGTGATCACCTAGTCCATGCCTAAACAAGCTTGCAACATCTCTGTAATGTCCCCACTTTGGGACATCATCACAATGCAGAGGTTTATGATGACCAGAGTAGCCAGATGGAGGTTATAGCGAGTACAGAGGTTATTGAGAGGCATTGTGGGGTCCAGCTTGCATTTCTCATCATATTCCATCATTATGAGCCATTCCGCACAGGTTGGCTTTGGTTCTGTTGCATTCCGACGATTTCCATGATTTTGACTATTTTGAGCTATAAGCTAATTGAATTCACTAAAGAGGTCATTTTGGGCACATTACTTGGAGGAACCTCTCAGTGTAATAGCTCATTGGAATCGGGAGAAGCAACACTACAGGATGGGATGGTGAGAAGTGACTTTCAGTGTTCAGGAAAGACAGAAGGAGAGATAAGGTATTTTTCATAGGTAAAAAGGTTAATTAATTAATTAAAGTGATTTTAGTAATTAAATATTAATAAAATGAAAGTCACTTTGGAGGGATAAGGAGAGAAAAAAGTATAAAGGAAAGGTAAGGTCCTCTACTCAAACATTCATGTATGTTTATCTTTTGGATTTCTGGCTTCTAACTAGAGGGCCCATCTCTTGGGGGTTTTGAGGGTTTTGACTTAACAAACCATAGAGGACGATTCGGTGGTGAAAGATTCCAC
This sequence comes from Picea sitchensis, assembly GCA_010110895.2. Classification (NCBI taxonomy): domain Eukaryota; kingdom Viridiplantae; phylum Streptophyta; class Pinopsida; order Pinales; family Pinaceae; genus Picea; species Picea sitchensis. Next base: position 15,944 of record SNQJ01S0209655.1, read on the forward strand.
CTAGCTTGTCCCAATCTTGGTCTCGGAGATGCAATACTCTCCCACACCATTCTAGCTCGGTTCTACATCAGTGCAGGAGGGTTCTACACAGCCACAGGCACAGGAAGAGAAGGAGGGCGCA
>SNQJ01S0209655.1:16074-33810 GCA_010110895.2 Picea sitchensis
TATTAGATGCATGGGACGAATTGGAGGAGAGGAGAAAACTTCAGAAATTGGTTTCAGTCATTTGTTAGCTCAGATCTTCACCATTTCGCTTGGGACTTCACCAGGGAGGTAACCAAGCCCCGATCTATCATTTTGGAGAGTTTCAAGAGGTTTGGAGGCCTCATTCGTCCAGGACGAATTATTAGGGTTTTAGCCATCCAGGGGGCGCACCATTCAGTGGAGGAGTTTCAGATCTACAGGGTTTGAGAGTGGATTTGGAGATTTGGACACCTAGGTTGTCCTTACAGTTGCCCGATCTATCAATTGACATATTTCTTGGGGTGATTAGACACTTTTGGCAGTAGGGCCAAATTGTTGAGGGGCTTCAGCTATCCAGCAGGGCGTGGCACCTTCCAGCTTGGGGGTTTAGCATTCTTATGGCCCAGATCTATTGTATTCAGTCTTCATTGTATATCCAGCCTTTGGAGGCGTGTTGGAGTCTTCTATTGGAGAATTTTGTAGCAGCTCTATTGTCTATCTTCTTAGCCATCTGTTGAACATTCCAGATCGTCATCTTCATTGTAATAGATTTTTCTATATCATGAATAAAATAATATTTGGGATGTTTTGGCTTGTTTATCATATTGCATATGGTTGAGGTACGTTCCATGGTTGTCTCTTCTTGTTTATTTCTGCAATACACATACATAAGACATCAGTAAACCCTAAGGCCAAAATCAAGAGGTCATTCAACAAGTAAATACATCTAAACAAGTAGGACAACAAAGTGTTTGACGAAATGACACAACCATAAAAGTTTTAAAAAGACACCAAAACTGTGATGATCTTGGCATAATGGCCTGGGATCATTACAATCTCACGGAACTCAAAAATGTTTCTCTGTTAGTCTTTTATGCCCTGAGGAGGAATTGGCCAAGAGTCCCCGAAATGGTTTGGGATGCGACTTGCAACTAGGCATATCATGAAAACCGAGAGACGGATTGAGGAACCGTCATCTCCGTTGGATTCCTGGCATAGGATTTTAGTTAGAGCACCTCTGTCTCCCAGTTCCAATCCCTCGGATGTTGTTTTTTTCATTGATTTCGATAACTAGTGTTTTGTTGAGTAAGAAGCAATGCAACATTTGGATTTAGGGGTCCAATTTAGGAAACCATGCCTCGGGAGTGGATGGACAATGTGGTCACCTATTCCATGTCTAAACAAGCACACAACATCTCATGGAACTCAAAAATGTTCCTCTGTAGGCTTTTATGCCCTAAGAAAGAATTGCCCAAGAGTCCCCGAAATGGTTTGGGATGCCACTTGCAACTGGGCATAAAACAAAACCGAGACTCGGATTGAGGAACCATTGACTTCGATGGATTACTGGGATATGAGTTCATCCAGATCATCCCTCACTCCCGGGTGCCATGCCTCGGAAGTTGTTTTACTCATTGATTTTGAGAACTAGTGTTTTGCTCAGTTTGAAGCAATGCAACATTTGGATTAAGGGGTCCAATTTATAAAATCGTCCCTCGGGAGTGGATGGATAATGTGGTCACCTATTCCATGCCTAAACAAGCTTGTAGCATGCCACGAAACTCAAAAATGCTACTCCATTAAGTTTTTATGCCATGAGGAGGAACTGGCCAAGAGTCCCTGAAATTGTTTGGGATGTGACTTGCAACTGGGCATAAAACGAAAACTGAGACTTGGATTGAGGAACTGTCAACTCCGATGGATTACTGAGATAGGATTTCAGCTAGACCACCCCTCACTCCCGGGTGCCATGCCTCGGAAGTTTCTTTACTCATTGATTTCGAGAACTAGTGTTTTCCTCAGTTTGAAAAAATGCAACATTTGGATTAAGGGGTCCAATTTATGAAATCGTCCCTCAGGAGCGGATGGATAATGTGGTCACCTATCCATGCATAAACAAGCTTGCAGCATCTCATGGAACTTAAAAATGTTGCTTCGTTAGTCGTTTATTCCATGAGGAGGAATTGGCCAAGAGTCCCCGAAATGGTTTGGGATGCGACTTGCAACTGGGCATATCACGAAAATCGAGACTTGGATTGAGAAACCATCATCTCTGTTGCATTCATGGCATAGGATTTTAGCTAGAGCACCCCGCACTCCCAGTTCCAATCCCTCAGAAGTTGTTTGTTTCATCAATTTCGAGAACTAGTGTTTTACTCAGTAAGAAGTAATGCAACATTTGGATTTAGGGTCCAATTTAGGAAACCATGCCTCAAGAGCGAATGGACAATGTGGTCACCTAATCCATGCCTAAACAAGAATGCAGCATCTCATGGAACTAAAAAATGCTGCTCCGTTAAGATTTTATGCCCTGAGGAGGATTTGGCTAAGAGTCCCCGAAATGGTTTGGGATGCCATTTGCAACTGGGCATAAACAAAAACTGAGACTCAGAATGAGGAACTGTTGACTTCGATGGATTATTAGGATAGGATTTCATCTAGAGCACCCATCACTCCCGGGTGCCATGCCTTAGAAGTTGCTTTACTCATTGATTTTGAGAACTAGTGTTAGACTCAGTTTGAAGTAATGCAACAATTGAATTAAGGGGTTCAATCTATGAAACCATCCCTCATGAGCGGATCGATAATTTGGTCACCTAGTCCATGCCTAAACAACCTTGCAGCATCTCACGGAACTCAAAAATGTTGCTCCGTTAGGTTTTTATGCCCTGAGGAGGAATTGGCCAAGAGTCCCCGAAATGGTTTGGGATGCGACTTCTAACTCGACATATTATGAAAACCGAGACTCAGATTGAGGAACCGTCGTCTCCGTTGGATTCCTGCCATAGGATTTCAGCTAGAGCACCCTTCACTCCTGGGTCCAATCCCTCAGAAGTTGTTTTTTTCATTGATTTTGAGAACTAGGGTTTTGCTTAGTTTGAAGCAATGCAACATTTGGATTTAGGGGTCCAATATATGAAACCATGACTCGGGAGTGGATGGACAATGTGGTCACATATTCCATGCTTAAACAAGCTTGCAACATCTCACAGAACTCAAAAATGTTGCTCTGTTATTTTTTAATGCCCTTAGGAGGAATTGGCCAAGAGTCCCCGAAATGGTTTGGGATGCGACTTGCAATTAGGCATAAAACGAAAACCGAATATCGGGTTGAGGAACCGTTGACTTCGTTGGATTCCTGGGATAGGATTTTAGCTAGAGAACCCCTCACTCTCGGGTGCCATAACTCATAAGTTGCTTTACTCATTGATTTCGCGAATTAGTTTTTGGCTCAGTTTGAAGCAATGCAACATTTGGATTAAGGGGTCCAATTTATGAAACCGTCCCTCGTTAGCAGATCGATAATGTGGTCACTCAGTCCATGCCTAAACAAGCTTGCAACATCTCACAAAACTCAAAAAATGTTGCTCCGTTAGGTTTTTATGCCCTGAGGAGGAATGGGCCAAGAGTCCTCGAAATGGTTTGGGATGCGACTTGCAACTCGACATATCACGAAAATCGAAACTCAGATTGAGGAACCGTCATCTCCGTTGGATTCCTCGCATAGGATTTCAACTAGTGCACCCCACTCCTGGGTCCAATCCCTCAGAAGTTTTTTTTATATCGATTTTGAGAACTCGGGTTTTGCTTAGTATGAAGCAATGCAACATTTGGATTTAGGGGTCCAATATATGAGACCATGCCTTGGGAGAGGATGGACAATGTGGTCACATAGTCCACCTAAACAAGCTTGCCACATGTCACGAAACTCAAAAATGTTGCTCCGTTAGTTTTTTATGCCCTAAGGAGGAATTGGCCAAGAGTCCCCGAAATGGTTTGGGATGCGAATCACAGCTGGGCATATCACGAAAGCCAAGACTTGGATTGAGGAACCGTCGTCTCCGTTGGATTCCTGGCATAGCATTTTAGCTAGAGCACCGCTCACTCTCGGTTCCAATCCCTCAGAATTTGTTTTTTCATCTATTTCGAGAAATAGTGTTTTGCTTAGTAAGAAGCAATGCAACATTTGGATTTGGCAGTCCAATTTAAGAAACCATGCATCGAGAGCAGATGGACAATGTGGTCACCTAGTCCATGCCTAAACAAGCATGCAACATCTCATGGAACTCTAAATGCTGCTCCGTTAGGCTTTTATGCCTTGAGGAGGAATTGACCAAGAGTCCTCGAAATGGTTTGGTATATCACTTGCAACTGGGCATAAAATGAAAATCGAGACTCAGATTGATAAAACATCAACTTCGATTACTCGGATAGGATTTCATCTAGATCAACCCTCACTCTGGAGTGCCATGTCTCGAAAGTTGTTTTACTCATTGATTTCGAGAACTAGTGTTTTTCTCAGTTTGAAGCAATGCAACATTTGGATTAAGGGGTCCAATTTATGAAATCATCCCTTGGGAGCGGATGAATAATCTGGTCACCTATTCCATGCCTAAAAAAGCTTGCAGCATCTCATGGAACTCAAAAATGTTGCTCCGTTAGATTTTTATGCCCTGAGAAGGAATTGGCCAAGGGTCCCTGAAATTTTTTTGGATGCGACTTGCAACTGGGCATAAAACGAAAACCGAGACTCGGATTGAGGAACTGTCGACTCCGTTGGATTACTAGGATAGGATTTCAACTAGACCACCCATCACTCTCGAGTGCCATGCCTCGTAATTTTCTTTACTCGTGATTTCAAGAACCAGTGTTTTTCTCAGTTTGAAGCAATGCATCATTTGGATTAAGGGGTCCAATTTATGAAATCATCCCTCAGGAGCGGATGGATAATGTGGTCACCTAGTCCATGCCTAAACAAGTTTGCAGCATCTCACGAAACTCAAAAATGTTGCTCCGTTAGTCTTTTATGCCATGAGGAGGAATCGGCCAAGAGTCCTCGAAATGGCTTGGATGAGACTTGCAACTGGACATATCACAAAAACCGAGAGTTGGATTGAGGAACCGTCATCTCCGTTGGATTCCTGGCATAGGATTTTAGCTAGAGCATCCCTCACTCCCATTTTCAATCCCTCGAAAGTTGTTTTTTTCATTAATTTCGAGAACTAATGTTTTTCTCAGTGAGAAGCAATGCAACATTTGGATTTAGGGGTCCAATTTAGGAAACCATTCCTTGGGAGTGGATGGAAAATGTGGTCACCTATTACATGCCTAAACAAGCATGCAACATCTCATGGAACTCAAAAAAGTTGCTTTGTTAGGCTTTTATTCCCTAAGGAGGAATTGGCCAAGAGTCCCCGAAATGGTTTGGGATGCCACTTGCAACTGGGCATAAAACGAAAACCGAGACTCGGATTGAGAAAACGTCGACTTTGATGGATTACTCGGATAAAATTTCATCTACAGCGCCCCTCACTCTCGGGTTCCATGCCTCAGAAGTTGCTTTACTCATTGATTTTGAGAACTAGTGTTTTGCTCAATTTGAAGCAATGCAACATTTGGATTAAGGGGTTCAATTTATGAAATCGTCCCTTGGGAGCGGATGGATAATGTGGTCACCTATTCCATGCCTAAACAATCTTGCAACATCTCATGGAACTCAAAAATGTTGCTCTGTTAGATTTTTATGCCCTCAGAAGGAATTGGCCAAGGCTCCCTGAAATTGTTTGGGATGCGACTTGCAAATGGGCATAAAACGAAAACCGAGACTCAGATTGAGGAACCGTTGACTCCGTTGGATTAATAGGATAAGATTTCAGCTAGATCACCCCTCACTCCCTGGTGCCATGCCTCGTAAGTTTCTTTACCACTTGATTTCGAGAACTAGTCTTTTGCTCAGTTTGAAGCAATGCATCATTTCGATTAAGGGGTCCAATTTATGAAATCATCCCTCGGGAGTGGATGGATAAAGTGGTCACCTAGTCCATTCCTAAACAAGTTTGCAGCATCTCACGGAACTTAAAAATGTCGCTCCGTTAGTTTTTTATGCCCTAAGGAGGAATTGGCCAAGAGTCCTCAAAATGGTTTGGGATGCGACTTGCAACTGAGCATATCAAGAAAAACGAGAGTCAGATTGAAGAACCGTCGTCTCCATTGGATTCCTGGCATAGGATTTCAACTAGAACACTCCTCACTCTCAGGTGCCATGCCTCGGAAGTTGCTTTACTCATTGATTTCGCGAATTAGTGTTTGGCTCAGTTTGAAGCAATGCAACATTTGGATTAAAGGATCCTATGAAATTGTTCCTCGGGAGTAGATGAACAATGTGGTCACATATTCCATGCCTAAACAAGTTTGCAACATCTCACGGAACTAAAAAATGTTGCTCTGTTATGTTTTTATAACCTGAGGAGGAATTGGCCAAGAGTACCTGAAATGGTTTGGGAAGCGACTTGCAACTGGGCATAAAATGAAAACCAAGACTCAGATTGAGGAACCATCGACACCGATGGATTACAAGGATAGGATTTCAGCTATACCACCCCTCACTCATGAGTGCCATGCCTCAGAAGTTGGTTTACTCATTGATTTCGAGAACTAGTGGTTTGTTCAGTTTGAAGCAATGTAGCATTTGGATTAAGTGGTCCAATTGATGAAATCGTCCCTTGGGAGCGGATGGATAATGTAGTCACCTAGTCCATGCCTAAACAAACTTGCAACATCTCACGGAACTCAAAAATGTTGCTCTGTTAGTCTTTTATGCCCTAAGGGGGAATTGGCCAAGAGTCCCCGAAATGGTTTGGGATGTGACTTGCAACTGGGCATATCAAGAAAACCGAGACTTGGATTGAGTAACCGTCATCTTCGTTGGATTCCTGGCATAGGATTTTAGCTAGAGCACCCCTCACTCCCGGTTCCAGTCCCTCAGAAGTTATTTTTTTCATCTATTTTGAGAAATAGTGTTTTCTTTAGTAAGAAGCAATGCAACATTTGGATTTAGCGGTCCAATTTAGGAAACCATGCCTCAAGAGTAGATGGACAATGTGGTCACCTAGTCCATGCCTAAACAAGCATGCAAGATCTCATGGAACTCAAAAATGTTGTTCCATTAGGCTTTTATGCCTTGAGGAGGAATTGGCCAAGAGTCCCCGAAATGGTTTGGGATGCCACTTGAAACTAGGCATAAAACGAAAATAGAGACTCGGATTGAGGAACCGTCGACTTCGATGGATTACTCGGATAAGATATCATCTAGAGCACCCCTCACTCCCGGGTGCCATGCCGTGAAATTTGTTTTACTCATTGATTTCGAGAACTAGTGTTTTGCTCAGTTTGAAGCAATGCAGCATTTGGATTAAGGGGTCCAATTTATGAAATCGTCCCTTGGGAGTGGATGGATAATTTGGTCACCTATTCCATGCCTCAACAAGCTTGCAACATCTCATGGAACTCAAAAATGCTGCTCCATTAGATTTTTATTCCCTGAGGAGGAATTGGCCAAGAGTCCCTGGAATTGTTTGGGATGCGACTTGCAGCTGGGCTTAAAACGAAAACCGAGACTCGGATTAAGGAACCGTCGACTCTGATGGATTACTAAGATAAAATTTTATTTAGACCACCCCTCACTCTTAGGTGCTATGCCTTGGATGTTGCTTTACTTATTGATTTCGAGAACTAGTGTTTTGCTTAGTTTGAAGCAATGCAACATTTGGATTACCTGGTCCAATTTATGAAACCATCCCTCGGGAGAGGATGAATAACGTGGTCACCTAGTCCATGCCTAAACAAGCTTGCATCATCTCACGGAACTAAAAAATGTTGTTCCGTTAGGCTTTTATGCCCTGAGGAGGAATTCACTAAGAGTCCCCGAAAAACTCTTATCACAAAAACCGGGACTCAGATTGAGGAACCGTCATGGGCTAGGATATAAAGAATACCGAGACTTGGATTGAGGAAAAGTCGTCTCTGTTGGATTCCTGGCATAGGATTTCAGCTAGAGCATCCCTCACTCCCGGGTCCAATCCCTCGAAAGTTGTTTTTTTCATCGATTTTGAGAACTAGGGTTTTTCTCAGTTTGAAGCAATGCAACATTTGTGTTTCTTTTGCGTAGTAAAGGTCAGGAGGAGTAGTGGGTCATGGACCATGATGAGAACCCTTTGGAATTCATCATTGTCTTCACTTTTCTTTTTCTTTAGAAAGACGAAGAAGTCATCTATGTATGTGTTGATGGTGTTGATATTGCACCAAGTCCGCACTTCCTGCCAAATGTCCTTGGTAGTCAAGATATAATGCATTGGGTTGATCCCACAGGGCCTCAACTTTGAGAACATGTGACATAGTACCAAATTATTTGGATGAAATAATTATTTTTCTCACCATAGGTGTTGTGCCACAAGGGTACTTGACAACATAGAAGAAACAATTGGTTTTATGCATGGCCAACTATTAGATAAATAGGTCATTTGTACAAGCTCATGGTATATGGCATCCTTTGATGTTGCATCATGGATCATAAATTACTTAGAATTTTATGGGAGAGCTAGTGTAGTCACGTGGGCCTTGGCCAAATAGACTTGCGGGAGCTTACAAAAGTCCATTATGCTACTTGGTTTGGAATTTTTGCCCCTGGACCAAATTAAGCACATGTCCCTAAATGACTTGAGGAGGCGAGTTGCAACTCGCAATAAAACTCAAACCGAGACTCGGATACACAAATTGTTAATTGCATCGGATTAAGTGCACTGAGTTTCAGCTAGTGGGCCCCCTACATTATCATTCCGTCGACCGAAAAATCATTTGTTGGAGTATCTTCGGCACTAGGGTTTTGGTCAATGAAACATACTGCAATTTTTGAAGATGAGGTCGATTTTCAAGAACATTGTGTCTAGTCTTTTTGGCTAGTGTAGTCGCATGGGCCTTGGCCAAACAGATTTGCGAGAGCTTATGAAAATCCGTTATGCAGCTCGGTTTTGATTTTATGCCCCCAGACCAAATTGAACACATGTCCTTGAATGGATTGAGGAGGCGAGTGGCAACTATTGATAAAAATGGCGTGAATTTAGGTGGATAAAGAAGTAGAGTGATTCAATGTTGCTAAACAGACTTGCAGGAGGTTACAGAAGTCCGTTATGCTACTCAATTTGGATTTTATGCCCCCGGACCAAATTGGCTACATATCCCTGAATGACTTAATGAGGCAAGTTGCAACTTGCGATAAAATTCAAACCAAGACTCGGATGCACAAACCGTCAATTGCATTGGATTCGGAGCACTGGGTTTTAGCTAGTGGGGCCCCTACGCTATCATTCTGTCAACATAAAAACCATTTGTTGGAGTATCTTCGACATTAAGGTTTTGGACAATGAGGCATAGTGCAATTTCAAAAGATGAGGTCGATTTTCAAGAATACTATGCTGGCGTTTTTGGCTAGTGCATTTGCATGGACCTTGTCCAAATAGACCTGTGGGAGCTTACAAAACTCTATTATGCTGCTTGGTTTGGATTTTATGCCCCCGGACCAAGTTGGTCACATGTCCTTGAATGGCTTGAGGAGGCGAGTTGAAACTATCATTAAAACTCAAACCGAGACTTGGATGCATGAACCATCAATTGCATTGGATCTGAAGCACCTGGTTTCAACTATTGGGGCTCCTACCCTATCATTCCGTCGACCGAAAAACAATTTGTTGGAATATCTCCAACACTAGGGTTTTGGTCAATGAGGCATAGTGCAATTTCTGAAGAGGTAGATTTTCAAGAACACTATGTTGGGTCTTTTTTGCTAGTGTAGTCATGTGGACCTTGGCCAAACAAACTTACATAATCTTATGGAAATCCATTATGCTACTCGGTTTGGATATTATGCCCCTGGACCAAATTGACCACATGTCCCTAAATGGCTTGAGGAGACGAGTTGCAACTCTTGGTAAAACTCAAACCGTGACTCATTTGCATGAACCGTCAGTTGCATTGGACTAAGAGCATTGGGTTTCAACTTGAGGGGCCCCTACGCTATCATTCTGTTGAACGAAACACCATTTGTTGGAGTATCTTCGGCACTAGGGTTTTGGTCAATGAGGCATAGTGCAATTTCTGAAGATGAGTTCGATTTTCAAGAACACTCCGTCGAGCGTTTTTCGCTAGTGTATTCGCATGGACATTGGCCAAACAAACTTGCGGGAGCTTAAAAAACTCCATTATGCTGCACGGTTTGGATTTTATGCCCCTGGACCAAATTGGTCACATGTCCTTGAATGGCCTGAGGAGGTGAGTTGCAACTATCGATAAAACTCAAACTGGGACTCGGATGCATGAACGGTCAGTTGCATTGGATCCGTAGCATTGGGTTTCAGCTATTAGACCTCTTACGCTATCATTTCTTCCACCGAAAAACCATTTGTTGGAGTATCTCCAACACTAGGGTTTTGGTCAATGAGGCATAGTGCAATTTCTGAAGAGGAGGTCAATTTTCAAGAACACCGTGTCAGTTCTTTTTGGCTAGTGTTGTCATGTGGACCTTGGCCAAACAGACTTGCGGGAGCCTAAGGAAGTCCATTATGCTATTCGGTTTGGATTTTATGCCCCTGGACCAAATTGACCACTTGTCTCTAAATGGCTCGAGGAGGCGAGTTGCAGCTCACGATAAAACTCAAACTAGGACTCAGATGCATGAACCGTCAGTTGCATTGGAATAAGAGCACCATTTTTTAGCCGGTGGGTCCCTTACGTTATCATTCCGTCGATCGAAAAAACATTTGTTGGAGTATCTCCGGCACTAGGGTTTTGGTCAATGAGGCATAGTGCAATTTCTGAAGATGAGGTCGATTTTCAAGATCACTCTGTCGGGCGTTTTTGGCTATGGTATTGGTATTGGTATGGGTATTGGTATGGTATGGTATTGTATTGGTATTGGTATTGGTATGGTATTGGTATGCATATCATTGCCAATGCATACCATTGTGATATGCAATGGTTGATATTGGTATGCAATGGTATGGTATTGGTATTGGTATTGGCAATGTTATTGGTATGGTATTGGCAATGGTATCGGTATGCATATCATTGTCAATGCATACCATTGCAATGCAATGGTATGCAATATTGGTATTGGTATTGGTATTGGTATGCAATCGTATGGTATGGTATTGGCAATTGTATTGGTATTTTTATTGGAATGCAATGGTATTGGTATTGGTATTGCCATGTAATGGTATTGGCTGTATTTGTATGCAATGGCATTGGCAATGGTATTGGTATTGGCAAGGCATAAGGGTATTGGTTTTGGTATTGGTATTGGTATGGTATTGGTATGCATATCATCGCCAATGCATACCATTGCCATGCAATGGTATTGGTATTGGTATGCAATGGTACGATATTGATATGGTATTGGTATTGGTATTGTTATTGGTATGCAATGGTATGGTATTGGTATTGGTATGTTACCGGTATGGTATGGTATTGTATTAGTACGATATTGGTATGGTATGGTATGGTATTGGTTTTGGTATTGATATGGTATGGTATTGGTATGCAATGGTATTGGTATTGGTATTGGCAAGGCATAAGGGTATTGGCAATGCATATTGGTATTGGTTTTGGTATGGTATTGGTATGCATATCATTGCCAATGCATACCATTGTCGTACAATGGTATGCAATGGTATTGGTATTGGTACACAATGGTATGGGATTGGTATGGTAGTGGTATTGGTATTGGTATTGGTATTCAATGGTATGGTATTGGTATTGGTACACAATGGTATGGTAGTGGTATTGGTATTGTTATTGGTATTCAATGGTATGGTATGGTATTGGTATGCAATGGTATTGGTATTGGCTGTATTGGTATGCAATGGTATTGGAAATGGTATTGGTATTGGTATTGGTATTGGCAAGGCATAAGGGTATTGGCAATGCATACTGGTATTGGTTTTGGTATGGTACTGGTATTGGTATGGTATTAATATGCATATCATTGCCAATGCATACCATTGTCGTGCAATGGTATGCAATGGTATTGGTATTGGTACACAATGGTATGGTAGTGGTATTGTTATTGGTATTGGTGTGCAATGGTATGGTATTGGTATTGGTATGTTATTGGTATGGTATGGTATGGTATTAGTATGGTATGGTATGGTATTGGTATTGGTATGCAATGGTATTGGTATGTAATGGTATTGTATGTATTGGTATGCAATGATATTGGCAATGGTATTGACAAGGCATAAGGGTATTGGCAATGCATATTGGTATTGGTTTTGATATGGTATTGGTATTGGTATAGTATTGGTATGCATATCATTGCCAATGCATACCATTGCCGTGCAATGGTATGAAATGGTATTGGTATTGGTACGCAATGGTATGGTATTGGTATTGTTATTGGTATTCAATGGTATGGTATTGGTATTGGTATGGTATGGTATTGGTATTGGTATTAGCATGGTATGGTATGGTATTGGTATTAGTATTGGTATTGGTATAGTATTGGTATGGAATGGTATTGGTATTGGTATTGGTATGGTTTTGGTATTGGTATTGGTGTTGGTATGGTATTGGTATTGGTATGCATATCATTGCCAATGCCTACAATTATCCCCCACTTTTATGGATAACTAGTAGATCATGTCTCGAGGCCCACATGTCCTAGACATGGAGTACCGAGAGTAGGATTGACTTTAGCATGGCCCTGGAGGGCCCACCTTTTCTTTCTTCCAGCATCTTTATCTTGTCAGAAGCAGCAACATCCATCAACATCGGCTTGGTCCTGTGTCAGAAATGGTTTTTGCTCCATGAGGTAATTAGTCCGGGTATCATGGTATGTGTCACTTTGATCATCAAAACCATTGAATGTGTGCATCTGATTCCTTTTATTTCTAACAACTGTTTGGATATTACACTTGCCCACTTGACCATGTCTGGGGGGATTGACAGGATGCCCTAGTAAGCCTGTGTCTGTAGGTTTTGGTTAGCCACTGGGGGGATTTCTGAAAAGCCATCATCCGCTCCCTTCACAGCATCACTTTTTTCATCTTGTTTCCCGCTCACCTACCCCATTCCACTTGTCTGGGCACTGGGTTGACCTTTTTTTCAGGATTGCATCTTATCTAGTAGGAAGAAGGGGCTAAAGGTCCAGAAGGTAAAAGCAAGCTGGTAAAAGATAAAAGCCTAAGAATAAAACCCTGAGATGCTTCGCCCAGGGATCCCCAAGAAAACAATAAGAGGCTTCTCAGCAAGAAACAAGAGGGACCCAGAAAAGTAATAAAACAAGACCTAACCAGAGGATAGGGGGTCTCATCATGAGCCAGCCTATTAGGTCCATGGGTACCTAGTAGTATGACATTGCCACCAGCTGGTTACCACGCCAGGGCGGTGACCCTTGGTTGCATGGCCAAGGGAAAGGGGGTCTCATCACGAGCCAACCTATTAGGTCCATGGGTACCTAGTAGTATGACATTGCCACCAGCGGGTTACCATGCCAGGGCAATGACCCTTGTTTGCATGGCCAAGGGAAAGGGGGTCTCATCATGAGCCAACCTTTTTATTTCTGTGAAAGTACTTGTGGGTAACGTTGTCACCACTGGTCACCATGCCAGGGCAGTGTCCCCTGATTAGCTCTTGAACCAAAAGAAAAAGAAATAAAAGATAAAAGAATAAAAAAGAATAAGAATAAAAGGCAAGAATGGGCTTGGAAAAATTTGCATCTAGGAGGGGTACAACTCGCCTTCTACAAAGGCACCCACAGGTAACGTTTCTTGCATCCTTGGCCATCATTGCACCCAAATGCTTGGACATCCCCTGACCACATCACCCACTTACATGGCTTGGATTAGGTCTCTTCCGGAACTTTCCTTTTCCAGTGGACACTAGCCCAATAGGACGCCTTGTCTTTTTCTCCAAACTTGTATTGTAGGCTTGTGTAATGTCTTTGAGCTGTTAATTGATGTATTAGGGACTTTGTGCACATGTTTAAAAATATTGATGATGAGATGTGATTGACATTGCTATGATCCCTATGACTAATGATCCCATGGAGGGCGTAGCTATTGATGTGCAGGACCATGCCCGAAGGACATGTACCATTTTGGACCGGTACACATGGGGAGATGATCAGTTCGGACCTCCATGGGGCTAAAGAGCCCATCAGGTGGATGTTGAGACCCCATAAGAGGGCAAAGATAGGACAAAGATGGATCAGGGGCTTTCCACTAGAAACAAAGAGGACGTTCCACTAGAGGCACTTTGGTAGAGCTTGACCGAGGGGGATTGACCCTCTTTCAGTGGAACGTTGGCCTTGCAAGGACTGGTACGTCACCCATGATAACCATGACATCATCCAACCTATTGGACGTCTTGGGAGGCGAACTGGGCAATATTGACACGTGTGGCATGATGGAGGAGCCCAAGGAGGGCTAACGTTTTTCTCCAGGATGCTCCATTTGCCCTAAAAGGGGCTAACGTCTCCTTTGGAGGGGCTTGATGTCTCTTTTCATCTTGATTAGGGTTTTAAATTAACATTTTAATGTAAAAACAATATGATTTAGTATTTTGGCCTTGTCGGCCTTTTACATGACCTAAAATGTAAATTTAGGTCATGATACTGTATAAATGAAGGATTTTCACCTTCATTTTTTAATCACAACTCACTCACTCCATAAGGAGGTCTGAAATTTGCGCCCTCTCTTGGGTTATTGGCTGATTTGGTGATGCGCACTTGTTGAAGGAGGATTATTTTGGCATGTTTTGGCTTTTCTCTTGATGGATGGTGTTACAACTAGGGTTTGCAATGATATTTCTTGGTGATATGTAAGTATTTTTTTGCAAAACTTCTTGAATGAATGGTTGTAGTTTCATTTCTTGCATATATTTATAATTTTGCTTAATAAAACCCTAGGTGACAAGCACACAAGTAGGTCCTTGTCTCATGTCCCCATTGAGAGAAATTTTCAGCCATTGATTGAGAAAGAGAGAGCCTAGCCGTAGCTACACCCTCTTTGTCTCTTCATTTATTGCTAGTCATACTATCTATAAGCTAAGAAGAGAGAGACTCCTTAAGCCTAGGTCTACTACACTTTGGGCCGATTTTTTCTAGGGTTTGCTGAAAGAGCCTTGTTGTAGCAACACTCTGCTTCATCAAACCCTCTAGTCTTGGTTTTATGCTTCATTATTAGCTAGCTGTGATTGCCATTGAGTTAAGGAAGGAGGAGAGAGCACCAAGGCCTAGTTCTCCTACACCAAGGTGAGCCTCTCTCCCCTAAGGTTTTGGTTTTGAGGCCTTGCCTTAGCAACACCTCAAAGCTTCTCCCTCTAGTCCCTAGCCGTTTTGACTTTTGCCTCCTTTAGCTTTTGTGTCCTTCATTATTTGACTCCATTAACCCTAAGGCACTGATCCTAGAAGACCTCATGTGTTGAAGTGAACCTAATCAAAACTACTCTCAATACATTAAATGAAACCCTAACTACACTAACCCTAGCTAAGAAACTAACCCTATATGCTATCCTCATCTTTAGCTATAAGTCACTAGTGCAGCTAGACGTTTTTCTTTATGAGCAATTGAATAATGATTAGAGGCATTAATTGAATGAAGTGTTGATTTATTGCATTGAATGCCACGTTATTCCAACATTTATTGAAGAAATGATATTATTTCATTACTATTTTATAAACATTTACTTGGTCAATATTTATTGCCAAATTGCTTATATGTTTATCAAGATAGTCTTTGATTTATATGAAGTGCTAACCCATTGAGCTAGGTTGCACATACCAATTTGTTGTTTCTTTGTCTCAGGCAGGTATATCTCATTGGGGGGTTTTACTTTATTGGCCTTCTGGCTAGACTATCTACTCAGTGGTGATTTGTGAGGGGGGAATAGTTACTTTATCCTGTAATCCTTTGCCCTCTCAAAACCCCAGGTCAGCGGGGACGTCTCTCCTGGGCCTTACCACCCTAAAGAGAAAGAACCATCCCATTGTGGTGACATTGGGTGGGATTGGTTCCTGTTACGTCAGTTTGACCTTCAAACCTCTAGCCTTTTATCCTTACTACAAACTGTGCGATAACACGTACCATTGCCATGCAATGGTATGTGTTGTCGTCCTAATACACACTTGTAAACGTGAGCAAAGTCCAGCTCACTTAGTGTGTCCTTGGAGGCACAATGCCTAGGTTCACAGTCCACACTGTCACCTTGACTTGAACCTCTTCCTTCTAGGCTTACTCCTAGGGAAGCCAAGGGAGGTAGACCCTAGTTACTAGATATGATTTTACTTTGATGTTCTAGGAGTTGGTTTTAATTAATTAGAAATTTGGGGGGAGTACTAACCTATGATGCAAAGGCAACAAATGCAAGATGCACAATTACTTATGTTAAGCAAACCCTTCCCTAAGTCAACTAAGACTAGTGCCTAAGGTTGGGCAAAGGGGTCAACTAAATTTAAGGGAGTTTAATTACAAAAGATTACAAATCTTACAAAATTACAACTACTTCACAACAAAAGTAGATACAAGTACTAACACAAAGAATGGAGATGTTACACAACTATAAACAAAAATACAAGATAGACAAGATATACATAAACAAGTTCACCAAATGCTTAGGTGTGAATTCAAAGATATTTAAGATATAGAGATCATTCACATAAGGCCAAGCATGCCCCAATAGCACTTACTCTATTGGACTACTTCTTAATTACAACCACTAAAGCACTCAAGATCCAACAAGATGATTCCTCCAAGTGGGATGCGCTATCTCTTGTTGAATCACACCATAAAGAGCATTAACCAAAGATAATGAAATACTTGAAAGATAAATTCTCAACACAACTTTGAAATATTTAACACTTAGATATTTAAACCATGAACTTGCATGAAAGATTGAAAGAAAAGTGTGCTTGCAATGTAGTGTTCTAAACAACCATGAGATGTAACCAATGAGTGATTGCCTAAAAGACTAAGTGGTTAAGAGTTGCTTAAAGGTTTTACAAATTTTAATTATTCTTCTAGCGAAGTGTCAAACCTTAATGCCAAATGGCTGCTGGATGCTCAAGATAGTAAGGAAACGAGGCCCACCCTAGCTATCACAGTTAGCCCAAAGAATGGAGTTTTTACGGAAAGGACACTCCTTTGTTCCTTGAGACTGTCCCTGGCCTTCACCTTCCGTTGCCCTCCTCCATTCTCATTTTAGATGGTGAAAATAGTGGATTATAGGTGTCCTAGTTGGTCTAATATATTGTTATGACTTAGGATTAAGTCTTAAGATGCGTTGTGAGTGTTTAGATAAGTTTTAGGTGCCCAAAAACAGTGAATAATGCCCAAAACCAAAAGTTAAATGACTTTTGAAAATGTGTTTGCAGATTGTGGAATTGAAACTTATAAACACATCCAAAGCATGGAATGAAAGCTGAAAGTAAATACTAAAGACCATTCACTTAACCATGCATGTATGTAAACTTGAAAGAAAAAGTAAAGTGAAAGACAAGGACAACTTGCCAACTATAACAAAAAATTGCTTTATGTGATCACTATTATCCCCGATATCTAGGGATAACTAGGAGATCATGTCTCGAGGCCCACATGGTCCTAGACATGGAATACCAAGAGCGGGATTGACTTGAGCATGGCCGAGGGCCCATCTTTCTTCTTCTCCGCTAGACTTGTCCTGTCAGCAGTATCAATTTCCATCACCGGCCTGGGATTGCATCTGAGAGGACTCTTGCTCCACGAGGTAATTGGTCCGAGGTATCATGGTATGTGTCATATTTGATTATTATAACCTTCTTATATATGTATCAGGTACCTTTCATTTCTGATGACTACTTGGATCTTACACTAATCCACTTGACCATTGTTGGGGTGATTGATTGGGTAACTT
>SNQJ01S0209656.1:0-16064 GCA_010110895.2 Picea sitchensis
GATGCCCTGGGAGGATGTATTGATGGATTTTTCCCTTGGGTTACCAAGAACGCATTCAAGATTTGACTGGGCATTTGTTGTGGTTGACAAGCTTTTCAAGATGGCACATTTCTTACCTTGCAAAACGCCCAATGATGGCAGTTTTTGCACGGAGCTCTTTTTCAAGGACATTGTGAGAATGTACAGATTACACAAGACATTTACATCAGATAGCAATACCAAGTTCCTTGGTCATTTTTGGAGGACATTATTGAACAAATTGGGTACCGGATTGCAAAACAGTTCAGTATATCACCTACAAACAAATGGGCAAATTGAGGCTGTTAATAAAAGTTTAAGAAATATTGTAAATTTTCTAAGATTTGTTGCAGGAAACATGCCGAAACAATGGAATTAGGTTTTGGTGGAAACTGAATTTGCATATAATACTTTGCATAGTGTTAGCTTTCGGGGTTACTCTGAAAGTGTTTACACCATGTTTGGGGGTGCTTCATGAGATGTGGGGTGAATGGTGTATGGTTGACTCTTGGTGTTCCATGATGGACATTGGAGGCATTTACTTTTGGTTGCTAGACCTTGTATGGATGCTTGCATGATATTTTTTCTTGGAGCATTGGAGATCTATGGAGCTTGGTAACTTCTCCATGTAGTCTGCACATGAAGGGAGGTTGTTGGCTTGGAGGACACCTTGCACTGGAGGAGGAGCATTGGACATTTCGGAGGAGAGCATTGAGTCTTAGACAGGATGGGGTTGCTTGGTTGCTTGCATGGAGGCTTATACTTGACTTGAGAACACTTGGGTTGAGGGAGTGGACATGTAGGTGTGGTGGTCCTTGAGGAAGCACATAACCTTGCAGATGCATTAGAGCTTTGGACCGTTGGAGGAGAATGAGATCTTCGAGAGTAGTGCTCATGCTATGAAGCCTTGCTTGTTGATCATCGTCACGTTGGAGCTTGACATGTGTCACTTGGAGTAGAGCACTTCACATGTGTAGACCTACTTGTGTCTCGTAGGTTGTTTGTATTGGACTAGGTCCACTTGTCATTGTAGACCTTCCTACCTCTCATATAAATAGAGAAAGTAGAGAGTCATTATCATCATCAATTATGCACCTGTGTTTATTCTTCTTTACCCTTGGGTTAGAGATGTAGGAGGAGGAGCGCTAGTCTATCTCTCTCTCCCTTGTTAAATCTCTCTTTGTGTTGAGGCGCTACAGTTTTTTGTAGCATTCTTGAAGTCTAGGGCTAGTGTTTGATCTTTGGGGCATTGGAGTTAGGGATTGGTGATAAACCCTAAGTTTTACTTTTCAGGACAAAGAGAAGAGGAGACGCTTTGTAAGAGACCAACGGGGACTTGCTAATGGTGATTCTAGCTTGTTGGAGTATCTTTGGTGGAGCTAAGGTTTTTCTTGGTTTTCCCTAACTAGGGTTTTGAAGAGATTGGGAGGTTGTACTAGCTTGTGATAAGAGGAGAAGTTTGTACTTAAACTTTATCTCTTATCTATATATATGAAGTTTTCAACTCTCCAAAATTTTCTTATTGCAGATCTGATTTTCAGCTATCATTGTTTTCATGGTTTAGTAATTTCAAACACTTATATATGTCCTACTGATTTGACATACATTAAGGCTGAAATTGTGAACAAATGTAACATTTATACTAAAGATAATACAACAGATTTACTGCTGTAAATCTGCATTGATTGTAGTGATTTCAGATCCAATTACTCATGAAAAGATTGCGCTAATGGGATGAAACTTATTGGCATATATTTGGTATCTCTTTTTTGGATTGCCTAGCGTATTGGGGTTAATATGAAATGAAAGGAAACCTCAATTCATGAAATTTCTACATGGTATCAAAGCTTTATTGCTGAAATCACTCTTTTGGTGAAGAGGGTGTTGGTATTTCAGTTGCATTGTACTTGGGAATGGTAAGAATAACAGGCTATTGCTCTTTCTTCAGCACAAGCAGAGTGTTGAGCAGCGGTTAATGCAAGTCAAGAAGCCTTGGGCCTTTGTAATGTTCCACCTAACTGCTGTTATAAATTTTTGCTTTCTGCTGATGGTTTAGTAGATATTTTGGGCTAGGGATATTGTCGAACAGTTTGCATACAAACATGCTATCCACAGCATATATATATAATTCTAAACTCTGCTGTAATTTGTAATAAAAACACCAATAAGGGAACTCCAAAATATTTATTGCATTAAATAATTATGACAGAAAAATGCATTGGAAAACTCCAGCAAGCAGTGCAATAATTAGATAATGGAAAAACCTGATCTATATCTTTGTATGCTGCCTCTGCAAATCCTGAGATAAATAGTCCTGTAGGTGTCAATATGGTGCAGCGACTCCCAGCTGATGATAACAGTACTGTCGATGGAGGAAATTGGCCCATCCAGCATATATAGCAGCTTTAGAATTTAAGGAACAGGCTGTAAATGAACAGCTGTCTATATTTACCCTTTTGTGCAGCAATAACTCGCCCTCAACAATAATAACAGCAACCACAGAGGATGCCGCCTCCCACACAAACAAAATAGGCCCTAACTCAGCCCACTCGAACTCTGATATAGGAAAACTCGGCCCAGATATGAGGTAACTCGCCCAGCCAATGAAAATCGGCCCTCCCTCTGCTAATATATTTGCCAAGCACACTTAACTCAGCCCCCTCTGCTAATGTATTCGCCCAGCACACTCAAAATTGGTCCCATCTGCTAATAAACTCACCCAGCAAGATAAGAACTCGACCTCTCTAAAGAAAAACGACCCAGCCTTAAGAAACTCGGCCCTCCCACAACAAACTCAACCACAGATAAGAAAACTCCGCCGCCAAGATAATAAACTCTGTCACAATGAAGCACAATGAGCAGATCTGAATATGATCTCTCCTCCACGACCGGCTAGGGTGGATAGTCTCACCACCGAACCCAATCTTCCTCTAGGACTTCTCGTCCCAAGAGCCAAAGCCACAAGAGCTCTCTCAAATTGGTAGAAAATAACAATTGCATAATGAGAGAGGGTGCCCTCCTTCTCCTTTTATTTCCTCATTGACCCTTTTCAAACCCTTTTACCCTTTTAATAAAGTAAAGTGACTTTATAAACTCAAGTCACTTACAACATTTTTTTTAATTAATTACCCAATGTCACTTTAGAAATATAACATTTTATAACCAAGTGACATCAATTAATCACCTTGACCCCCTTTTCTTTGTTGTCTATAGCCAACAGGAATCAGATAGGCTACTACACCATCCATCTAGAGTAATCACTTGGAAAGGGACATCACAGCCTTCAACATATCCTTTCAAGGTTTGGAATCCAGCAATAGCATCTAACAACCCTTTGGTGCGACAATCAGAGTGCCATCAAGTTTGCCAAAGACCCACTTCAAGATCAGCACAGAAAAACACATCAAGCTACACATGCACTTCATCTGAAAGCTCATTCATGATCGAATTATTGAAGTGCTCATTTACCATACAGAAGATCAAGTTGTAGACATTTTCACAAACTCTCTTATAGAAGCGAAGTTTTCCAAACTTCAATCTATGTTAGGGGTTCAGGAAGTTGTCATTAAAGGGGGGATAGGCTCTAATGCCTTCTTCCTTCTGCTATTGTCACCGTTGTAAATCCTTCAATCCTATCCCAAGTTGTTCTTAAGGGGGGATGTTAGGATATTTAGACACTTAGGAGTTAGTTAAGATCAACTTGGTCTAATGTGTCATTAGGTAGAAGTGTGTTTCTTAGTTTGTTTCTTTAGTATGCATTTGTAGTTAGGTAATTCGATGGTCACGATATGTTCCCGGCATAGAGTGTGTGATGTCTCGTTCCTAAGAGTAGGCCAGCAGGGAGTGACTTAGTAGTCTATCTGTTCTCGTAGACTATAATCAGGCACAAACAAGGAACAAAGGGAGAAATAAGGGTGAATAAATGGCCAAACGATGAATTAAACCAAAAAGCATAGGAAAAGTAACTTAAGCCAAAGTCAACGGAGAAATAGAAGAAAAAGGTGTTGAGGGGGCACTTAATTAATTAATCATTCGACTTAGGAGGAAAAGCGTCTAGCTTAAGTGATGTCAACCGAGAATTAGATCGGGGAAGGTATAAGAAGAGGAATTCGACCTAATTCCTCATTATGTTATGATTTTGAGTTGAGAACGGGTTCCAGAGGAGGAAGTCGACCTCTTTGATGTTTTGTGGATTTCTGGAGGAAACCACCACCCAGATCGGTTTCGGTGTTGGAAAACACACCCTAGCCTATCGGAGATAACATCCAGGTATTTCACTGTGTCAGATCAAGAGTATCCAGACCCAGTTCAATCAGTTCGCATTACAGCCAGTGAGGGCGGCCTATCGGAGATAACATCCAGGTATTTCATCGTGCCAGATCAAGAGTATTCAGACCCAGTTCAATCAGTTCGCATTACAACCAGTGAGGGCGCAGGGGTTTGAGAGACAATTTTGAGTAGTTGGTCGAGCTCAGGTGAGATCCAGCCAGATCCTTCCAACGCAGTTGGGAGGGACACAGGGCACTTCATTTGAGCTATCATTTGTCTGATTCTGATAGAGGAATCCACTAGGGTGCACCAGTTTATCATTTAGGGCGTAGCTTCCAGAGAAGCACATTCAAGGATCCAGAGAGTTCACTGGTTCAGAACCAGAGAAACCCTTCCGACCCAGTACAGAGCATAGCAAGGCGCTCAATTTGAGCCATACATCGCCAGAATCTGACGGTGGAATCATTGGGGTGCATCACTTGTCCAGGAGGGGGGCACACACCCTCAGGGGGTCCCATTCAGGGTCCAGTTTGATCAGTGGTGGATCGATCTTTAGTCTGACAGTTACCAGGAGGAGCTGTGAGGGCAGGACGCATCTTTTGGGACAGTTTCCAGGCAGATCAAATGAGTATTGTCAGCAGGGCGAACTTTCCAGACAATTGCAACAGTTGCTGTGAGTATTCGAGATTGCATCTAGTCGATCTGTGCAACCATGTTGTCGAGTCTTCCCGATCTTCTGTATACGGGTAATTCCTTGTTGTTTTGCATTGTATTCCAGCGAGGATCAACTCTTATGAGATCTAGCTGATGATTATTTCCTATATTTCTTACATGCACATTGTATTTCCGGCTATTATTCATAATACATGCTATTGAGTTGTGTTGGTTCCTTATTTCGTATGCATCATATATTCTGCTCAATCACTTAATTATATGACACACATGCGAAAATCACCAAGCATGTTAAACAAGTAACCAAAACGCATCCAGAAACCCCCAGAGTATCAGATCTATGAATCGAAACAGCAATTTCAGCAGAGTTTATCTAGATCCATCGGATCAGGAATATTTTAGTGGTATCAAATCCTTCTTCCAGCCATTCTGTGAAGAAGTGCTTCTCATAACCCCATGATTCTGGGAACATGTGCAGAATACCCAAAGGGCCGAGGACATATTGGGGACGAGTACATTCAGTACTCGTAGAGGACATAGTAGAGACAGAAGAGACAGGAACAGAAGGGATGACACACCCTTCCACACTCAGTCAGATACAAAGCCAGAGTGAGAGGACATGGATCACATCAGATCCGACACAGAGGCAGACATAGAGAGGACTATGGGTGATAGGCGCGAGACACCAGATGGCAGGGGGAAAGGCCCCGAGACCCATTCGGACAGTACGCAGGCCATATTGAATGACCTAGCTAGAGGACAGCGAGTTATGATGAACGCCATAGCATAGATGGCCATTAAGACATAGATGATCCAGCATAGTGTGAGCACTATGGGTGCCAATGTCGCATGAGGAGCGAGTGGTTCAAGAGGACACCAAGGAGGTGGGGCCAGTGGGTCCAATGGATCTCAGGGTGGAGCAAGTGGACATCCTTCACTCATCTGTGCCTATACATCATCTGAGAAGATTCCTCGATCGTTATATACGTTGTTCCAAGGGAACAGCCAGGACAAGGGCAGGCAGTGCCACAGGACCCATTTGGGAAGTACAAGAGAGATTATTTAGCACTGGGACCAGCGTTCCATGCAGACAAGAGTTTGCTAGACTATTGCTCAATCAGGTTTCGAAACAGACCCTGGGAGGCACAGAGGAGCAATGCGCAAACTCAAAACATGGACTTCATTAAGAAAGTGGGAAAGCTCAACTCAGGCATGTGTACAAAAGCATGACACATATTTCAAGCTCAACCAAAAGCTATCAGCTTCGCCACCTTGCACTTGGATGGGGAGGCCCACGAGTGGTGGTACCATGGGTTGGTAACCTTGGGTCATAGCCACATTACTTCATATTTGGATTTCACCGAGAGGTTGATGGAGAGGTTTGATAGGAGATATCCAGAACTCCATTTCAGGGATCTTACACAGTTGAGACAGACAGGGTCAGTTGAGGCCTTCATCACAGAGTTCCAACAGAAGGTAGTGGTCGTATCAGATATTTCAGAGCACAAATTGGGCATGTTGTTCACCGAGGCGTTGACGAAGCCATTGAGGGGCTAAGTTAAGGCTTTCAAGCCTCACACCCTACAGGAGGCCATTGTGCGCACTAGAAACATGGAGGACTCGGCGCTAAAACCCAAAACCTTTACCCAACCCTTTGTACCACAGAGAAACAAGGATCAGAAAAATCCTCAGAGGGAATGGAAGGGTAAGCCCAAGTTGGATGATGACACTAGACGGGAGTTGATGAAGAAGAAGTTTTGCTTCTCTTGCAGAGACCCTTAGGTCCCAAGTCATAGATGCATGGGAAAGGGACAGATCCACTACATTGAGGTGGAATCAAGCAGTGAGGAGGATGAGGAGATTGGGGCACAGGCAGACAATGATTCAGAGGATGAGACTACACATAAGCCAGGGCGGCATCCGAAAAATCCTCATACACAGATAGAGGCACAGCCAAAGGAGGAGACAAAACCTCGTAGAGAGGTGAAAGGGGGAACCATAGCAACCCTTTCTGGAGTACCCAAGTACAACATTCTCAGGCTAAAAAGCCTTATATAGGGGCAGCGCATGACAGCTCTAGTTGATGGTGGGCCCTGGGGCCACCCACAATTTCATAGATGTGCCCTTAGTAGCCCAAACGGGGTTATGCATTGAGGAGTTTGAGGGGTTCACCGTGGCAGTGGAACATGGATACAGTATGACATGCTTGGACATGGTCCCAGACCTAGAGGTCAAGCTAGGTAACTACACCCTGACGGATACCTTTTATGTAGTTGACATGTCAGATACAGATGCAGTCTTGGGGGTACAATGGCTATATTCATTAGGAGAGATTGGGTTCAATTATCAGACGTTGACCATGAGTTTCAGAGACGCCAGTGGATCGAGAGTGTTACTAAGAGGTATGTCTACAGGAGCACCCAGGGCAGAATCAACGAAGAGGATGGAACGGATCTTTCATCACGGTGATGTAGCATATGCAGCAGAGTGTCTGATCACCACCCGGAAGGATTCAGAGGGAAGAGAGCATTACCATCCACAGATCAGAAAGCTTTTGAGTCAGTATGAACCAGTGTTTGGGCCGATACCACCAAGGAGATCACTAGACAAGGGGTTCGAGCATATTATTGAGTTGGAGGCAGGGGCTACACCGGTGATCACCACGCCCTATAGGCACCCCAAAAGATTCAAGGACGAGATTGAGAAAGCAATCAAAGAATTGCTTGCGATGGGGCAAATCAAGCCCAGCACAATTCCTTTTGCTTCTTCAGTCATTCTGATACTGAAGAAAGATGGCACATTGAAGATGTGCATTGACTATAGAGCTCTCAATAAGAAAATGATCAAGAACAGGTACCCCATTCCATGCATAGATGAGTTGATGGACAAGCTGCATGGGGCAGTTTTCTTCACCAAGATTGACTTGCGGCTAGGATATCATCAAATCAACATCAAGGAGCAGGACATAAAGAAGACAGCGTTCAGATGCCATTTTGGACACTTCGAGTTTTTGGTCATGCCGTTTGGGTTGACCAATGCATCGGCCACCTTTCAGTCTTGCATGAATCACATCTTCAGGGGCCAGTTGAGGAAGTACCTTTTGGTATTCTTCGATGACATTTTGATTCACAACAGGACATGGGATGAGCATCTGGCACACTTGGAGGAGGTCTTGGACATTATGCAGGCACAATCATTATATTCCAAGGAGTCCAAGTGTGAGTTCGGGATGAGAGAACTAATGTACTTGGAGCATATCATCAGTGAGCAAGGAGTACAGGTTCATCAGAAGAAGATCAGTACAGGTTCATCAGAAGAAGATCAGGGCCATTATGGATTGGCCAACACCCAAGAACCTCACAGAGTTGAAGGGATTCTTTGGGTTATGTATTTCACCATGCCAGATTAGGAGTATTCAGACCCAGTTCAATCAGTTTGCATTACAGCCAGTGAGGGCGGCCTATCGGAGATAATATCCAGGTATTTCACTGTGCCAGATCAGGAGTATTCAGACCCAGTTCAATCAGTTCGCATTACAGCCAGTGAGGGCGCAGGGGTTTGAGAGATAGTTTTGAGTAGTTGGTCAAGCTCAGGTGAGATCTAGCCAGATCCTTCCGACGCAGTTAAGAGGGACACAAGGCACTTCATTTGAGCTATCATTTGTCTGATTCTGACAGAGGAATCCACTAGGGTGCACCAGTTTATCATTTAGGGCGTAGCTTCCAGAGAAGCACAGTCAAGGATCCGAGAGTTCACTGGTCCAAAACCGGAGAAACCCTTCCGACCCAGTACAACGCATAGCAAGGCACTCAATTTAAGCCATACACCACCAGATTCCGACGGTGGAATCATTGGGGTGCATCAATTGTCCAGGAGGGGGACACACACCCTCAGGGGGTCCCATTCGGGGTCCAAGTTTGATCGATGGTGGATCGATCTTCAGTCTGACAGTGACCAAGAGGAGTTGTGAGGGCAGGACGCATCTTTTGGGTTTCCAAGCAGATCAGATGAGTATTTCCAACAGGGATAACTTTCCAGACAGTCGCAGCAATTGTCGCGAGTATCCAAGATTGCATCCAGCCGATTTGTGCATGCATGTTGTTGATTCTTCCCGATCTTCTGTATACGGGTATTTCTTGTTGTTTTGCATTGTATTCCAGCAACGATCAACTCTTATGAGATCTAGTTGATGACTACTTCCTATATTTCTTACATGCACATTGTATTTTCGACTATTATTCATAATACATGCTATTGAGTTGTGTTGGTTCCTTATTTCGTATGCATCATATATTCTGCTCAAACACTTAATTATATGACACACACATGCGAAAATCGCCAAGCATGTTAAACAAGTAACCAAAACGCATCCAGAAACCCCCAGAGTATAAGATCTATGAGCCGAAACAGCAGTTTCAGCACAGTCTATCTAGATCCATCGGATCAGGGATATTTCAGAGTAATCTGGCGGATCATATTCTCCTCATTCTTAATGGCTACATTGATCTGTGGCTTAACACCCGATTGGTCCATGATCTCTATTTAAAGAGCATGGAGGGTCATTTGACGATGATCGGTTGTGAGAAACTCTCTTGTAAATCTCCCTGTAATATTTTTCTTTTGCATTAATATAAGGCTCCAAGTGGCCACGTTGGTTGGGGCCATGGATGTTTCCCCGTATGGGTTTTACCAAGTGAAAACATTGGTGTGTTGATCTTTGATCTGGTTGTGTGAGTAGTTACTGAAGGTGTTCGTCCTCTGTTGGGATACATGTGTTGTCGAACAAAATATAGTTTGATGTTTGTTGCTATAACTTATATTTCAATTCAGCCCTAACGTTGATACCTCACAGGGATTATATCTGTGGAACCTCTAAAAAGGTAAAATTCCTGAATTTGCAAAGGAAACCTCTATTCATGAAATTTATACATGGTACTAGAGCTTTATTGTTGAAATCACTCTTTTGGTGAAGAGGGTGTTGGTATTTCAATTGCATTGTACCTGGGAATGGTATATTGACCTTGTACATGCTGTTTGGATGTGAAAATCTAGGACGCATGGGAGAAGCATTTGAGCCCTATAAAGGCTTGTGCTACTTCATTATCGCTAACCTTTATTTTAAAGTGAATTCAGATCTTATAGAGATGTCTACTATTGGACTTAGAGAGTGTGATAGGTTGGATGGAGGATCCAATTTCATCCCTTTGAAGCTTAGGCTACAAATGCTTGTGGAGAAAGCTGAGATTTGGAAGCATGTTGAGAAAGAGATTGCAACACCTACCAATCCGAAGTTTCTTGGCCACTATTAACAAGGAATCCAAGGCAAAGAGAATCATTCTTGATTCTATGAAGAAGCACTTCATTGCTCACAACATCAAAAACAAGACAAGACAACCAGTAAGGGCATGTTTGTAGCATTGATTGGTTCAATTCAAAGTTCTTGTATTTCTCGACTTATGCTCTTGCGAAACAAGCTTTTAGTGATCCGCATGAGCAAGAAAACCATGTGGTGAGCTACAAGATCACATAGTTGAGAGCTCGGTTGAGTGCCATTGGGACGAAGCTAAAATAGCCTTCTAGTTTTCAGAAGTCCTATGAAAAGAAAGAATGACGGGAGCCCTTGCCTTCAAAGTATTAGGATCGTGTTGGTTGTAACTATCCATAAAATGTGGATCCGGAATCCAAAGTGGACATTGTCAACGCATTAGTTTAGTCGGCGGTCGACTCCCAAGAAGTCGACTCCCTTGATCTGACAAGGAGAGGTTTACCAAGGAACCCAATGTTCCAACACCCCCCGTAAACGCAACTTGGAGAAAAACAAATTACATAACACACAACTTTCCCCCCTTAATTTGTTTTGAATGCAAAAGCTGATCAAATTCGGTACAACAACACTCCTGAAGAAGTTTGAACATTGTCACCATTAACGTTGATCAAACACAAGTAATGAAATACTCTTAAGGTAGTCATCCAATGCAAAAATTGTTTTCCAAAACAAAGTCCCAGTCAACCAGTCAACTAGACAACAAGATAGCATAGGCCAGTTGATCAGTGGACTATACAAGAAATGCACCAAGATAATCGGTCTCTGTCAATCCAAACAATCTCTATATCAGGTAGGTACGATAAGCAATGATACTTCTCCCAAGAACACATTCGAACATGGTTCGGTCAGTCTCAACAGGTCCAAGTCGATTTAACAAGACAATAAGAGGCCATCAATTGATTTAACATATCAACAACTTCAAACACTCCCCCTTGTAAACACAACTGAGGATCCATAAGTAGTAGCAATGGTTCAGTCGAAACTCCAGTCAACGAGAAACCCAGTCGAAACTCAGTCGACAAACACGCAGTTGAAACTCATGTCGACGAACACTCGGTAGAAACTCCAATCGATGAACACTTAGTCGAAACTCCAATCAATTGTCATCTCTGGACAAACCTCCGTCGACCACGCTAAATGAATCAATGGCAAGAGAGAGGAACATTGTACATCCATACAATCGACGATACACTTCTGTATGAAGTCCTCAAGCATCTATTCAGATGATTCCACGACCATTCATCATTCCAACAACAAGCTATCTTGGTAGTCGACATCGGTCCATGGTTCTATCTTTCCTATCTCTTCTGCAAAGATCTAAACGCATAATTGTCATTTTTCCAAGACTACCAATTCCTAGGTAAATTTTTCTAAGGGTGATGACATGGCATAAAATTGTGTTTTGGTTGATCAGAGGATGTAGGCTCAAGGTCTGGTTTACTCTTAGGAGTAGAACAACCTGGCATATCAGCAACAATGTCATCGATAACATAATTCTCAAATTCTAGCATGTTAGGAACAATCAACTTTTCAATACGATCATCAGTAGGTTACTCTTCTGGTAAACCAATCTAAACTCCACCTACAACAAATAAAACTTCCATGGTTGCAGCAAGGCCAGGTGTGGGCAATGGCGCAGCAACAACATTATATCCAAGACCTACTTTAGATGTATGCATCTCAGGAACAATAGGGACAACAATGCCCTATCCATTCTTCTCGAGTCGTCCTTCAATATATCCCATTTTGCTCAGCAGTTGGGATCCAATACCAGTAGAGAGATTTTCAAAGCTAGAGAAACATAATCATTAGTGACTAATAAAGTATGTGATAAAACACAATCATCAACCTTCTTACAAGTAGTTGCACTACAATCAATTTAATCAAAGGTGGAAGAAGTAATAGGTGAGCCTGGTAGCTCAACAACAACAGTCTTCTTCTCAGCATTTTGTAGTTGGCAAACTTCATCTTCAAGGTTTTGTTTGTAGTCCTACAAGCCCTAAATAGTCACATCCTTCTCAATTAGCTGCAACAATAAGGCATCATAATCTTCTTTCAAAGCACGATATTCATCAAACAAGCAGTTGTTATCTGCTTGAAGAGGAGCAGCTTCTTCACGAAGTTCGTCAACAAAGGCTTGTAAATGGGCAATTTCACTTGCTAGTTGGGTATTGGATTCTTCCAATCTGCAAATGTTTGTCTTCAAGACAACATTTTTTGTATGAGAAAGAACTTTCACTTCCTTCTCTAGATCAACATCAAGATCTGAGTGATTTACAAATTCATTTACAAGATACTGGAAAAGAGTCTCCATTGTTCGTTCTAGGGCAGAAACTTCCTAGATTTCTTATCAAACCATAGCAAAAAAACAATTTGAAAAGAGGGCAGCCCCATTCTCTAGTTATGAGTTATCTCCAGTATAGTCTTCAATCATCTATTCTCAGTATGCAATTGTGCAACGACAATTTGCAAGTCGGTGGCTTCTGTATGAAATCGATTAAGAGAATCTTCCAACAAAATGGCATTTTCCTCATGAATCTCTAACAATTTCTGAAGAGCCAAGGCTTCATCTTCATCGAACATACCCATCTTCAAGAATCAACTAAAACAAGGCACCACACTTTGCAAACGATGGTGCAAAAAAGAATGGATCGACCAAAAAAGCAAGTTGATCACAAGGCGAAATTCAAACTAACCTAGGATGCATACCAACAGATGATAACAGAGCTAGGGCATCTGTCTGTATCTGACTGTACATGCCAAGAAGCCACAAGAGCAAATTCTAGCTAGTCGAGACACCAGTCGACAGATCATTGGCTTGGTTGGGTCACCAATCAACACAACCCTTCTCAATCGGAAATAAACAACAGCTCGACTACATAATCCACTAAAGTCAAAGAGAGTTAGGGAATCCACACACGCGCATCAGTCAAAATGAAATTTTGGTCGAGTTGATCCACTAATCGATCAAACCCTCCAATAGGTCAAATTGACCTTCTCCCAAGCGATCGAATTGAAAAAAAGGGGCCAATTTTGGTCGATGGCTACTCAAGGGAGTCCGTTCGAGTGAGGTAGAGTCGACGGGATCGACTTTTGGTCAAAGGAGGCTGAGTTGACAAGATCAACTTCTAGTTGAGGGAGGTTGAGTCGACGTCTAGTCGAAACGAAGATCGACTACTAAGTCAATGCGTATAGTTGGTCGACGTATCCACAATGCAAGCCAGTCGACTTACCGAAGCGAGAGTCCAATGGGTGTAAGTCTTCCTCCACACATTCGACGGTCCTATGTTAGAGGACTAGGGCACAAAATCAAGTAACCCAAACGCTATCTTCAAAAACAAAGCTTTATGCGGCTCAATAATCCTACGACGGGCAATAAAATCCTCACGGAATCAAGTTCTGTGTTGGAAAAGAGTTGGTCGGACATTCCTCTAGTTTTTGAACAACCCATATCAAACCACAATCTCATTCTTATTCTCGTTCTCTATGAACCCGAGATTAGAAACCCAATCACTGTGATACCATGTTGGGACAAGAAAATAACCGTAGAGGAGAATCGAGGATGAAAAAGCAGTGGTGGTATCTAAAGACATTGTTGCACTGAAGCACAAATGATCTTCATGATCCAGTGGTGATAGATTGATCCGAGGGATCATTTATAAATAGGTTTGGACATGGACCAAACCAAACAACCATGGGAACGCGTCAGTTGTAACTGTCCATAAAATGTGGATCTGGAATCCAAAGTGGACACGGTCAACGCATTAGTTTAGTCAGCGATTGGCTCCCAAGAACAGTCGACTCCCTTGATCCAACAAGGTGAGGTTTACCAAGGAACCCAATGTTCCAAGATGGAGGGCTCAAGGATTGTACTAACCATGGAATGAGGCTATGGTATGTCCATCTACTTCATCTTTATCTTTATACATATGTATATATATCAAGTTTGCACTGTCCAAAATTCTCTCAATTGCACATTTGATGTTCAACATTCATTATCTTCTTGGTTTGGTAATTTCCAGCACTAGTTTGACAAGCTGATTTGACATAAGTGAAGGTTGAAACTGTTAAGTGATTTAACATAAATATATAAGATAATACAGTGGATTTACTGGTGTATATTTTCATTAATTGCAGTGATTCCAAATCTGATTTTATGATTGGAAAGTGTACCCTAAGGGCTGAAACTTGCTGGCATATGTTTGGTATCCTTACTCTTGAATTGCTTACTGGATTGGGGTTGAACTGAATAGAAGTATTGTTGCTATAATTTATATTTCAGATCATCCCTAAGGCTGAATATTCATAGGGTTTGGATCCGGAAAACCTCCAATGTGAGCTGAAAATTCTGAAGTTGCATTTATTGCCCCTATTCATGAAATTTCCACAGATGCATGTAAAGACTGTTTTCTTGAATAGTGTGACTGAAGAAGTTTACATAAATCAGTCGCGAGGATTTGAGATACATGAACATGATACTCAAGTTTGCAAGTTGAAGAAAGCACTTTATGGGCTTAAGCAAGCACAACAACCTTGCTACTCAAGGATTGATGAGTTCCTATTGAACTTGGGTTTAACCAAGACAGTTGTTGATCCAAATCTTTATTACTTTTATGATTAAACTAATTTGGTTATATTGGTTCTATATGTGAATGATTTGGTCATTATAGGTAGCTCATTGTGTGGTGCAAGGTAAAGTGTCAAATGAATGACATGAAGGATATTAGTCTACTGTATTATTTTCCAAGGTTGGAGGTTTGGCAAGGCCCAAGAGAAGTCTTCCTTGGGCAAGGGAAGTTTAAGATGCTAAGAAAGAAGACGTGTTCATGAAAACACCTTCCTCATAAAGAGGTTATGTTAGCTTTCGAGGATACTCCGAAAGTGTTTACACGATGTTTGGGGATGCTTCATGAGAAGTGGGTTGCATGGTGTATGGTTGACCCTTGGAGTTCCACGATATGCTTGCACATTGGAGGTGGCTTGCTCTTGGCTGTTATAACTTGTATGGATGCTCGCATGACATTTTTCCATGGAGTGTTGAGACCTATGGAGCTTGGTGATTTCTTCATGTAGTCAACACATGTATCCAACAACAACGCTATCTGAATAAGTCATCAGGATCAGGCTCTCGTCACCAACACTGTAATGATATAGGTTTGGATCAGCAACACTCTTGCTGAAATCCAAAGTCATCAAGAATCTATCTGATATAGTTTCCAACTCATGGATGATAGTACGGATGGAAGTGTATCGGATTTACTGTATCAAGTGTCTCATCATAGATAACTTCCTCTGTTTGTGAGAAACCTCTGGCTATAGATTTTGTTTTGTATTTCTTGACACTTCCATCAGCTGCATACTCGATCTTATAGATCCACTTGGAAGTTACCACAGACTTCCCTTATGGTCCCTGAATAATATCTTATACATCATTTCTTTAAGATATATCGGTATTCTTCTGTTATGGCATCTTGCCATACTTGTTCTTTTGTTGCTTCTCTAAGACAAAGAGGCTCAACATCAATGAAGTGGCTCATGACTGAAGGATAGCTCGAAAAATCTCTTTCGCTTTCTCGGGATGTGCCTTGAGAGGCTTGTATGTTTCTCTGCCTCTTGCAGAGTGAGTTTAGGTAGGCCTTTTATGCCCTATTAGATAATCATCTGGAGTTCTTCTCAACTCTCTGAATGGAGGAGGTCATCTCTACGTTCCTAGCTCTGTCTCAGGCAGGAACCACATACCCTTCTTAGGGGCTTTCTCTCAGGTTTGTAAGCTGAGAGA
>SNQJ01S0209657.1:1931-16249 GCA_010110895.2 Picea sitchensis
CACTATATCCCCTTCCCTCTCTCCCCCTATATTTATCCCCCACCAGTGCTCTTTATCAAACAAAGATGCATCGGTTCGTGTAATTGACAGAAGCACCAAAGACTGAACTTCGTTATTGCCTTTGCAAATCAAAACCTTTGAAAAATTTAAATACTAATGTTTTCATTTGCATTGTGCAAATTTAACTATATTATGGTGTGCTATTACTTACACACCTTCCCGGTACATTATTAATTACACTTTGCACCAATGTGTTTCTGACTATATAGCGCACCAAATTAAGCAAGTTAGAAAAATAACGTGTTCTTACTATCAATACCTTGAAATTTATTATGAAAATATATAAGTGTGTTAAACATACACACCGCACCGGTGCGCTACTCACGATATAGCACACTAAA
Organism: Picea sitchensis; assembly: GCA_010110895.2. NCBI lineage: Eukaryota > Viridiplantae > Streptophyta > Pinopsida > Pinales > Pinaceae > Picea > Picea sitchensis. The sequence goes on from SNQJ01S0209657.1 coordinate 2,333, forward strand.
AATGTAACTTTTGAAAAAAAAACAATGCACGGGTTTATCATGAATGCACTGAAATATAGAACGAAAAAATGAGCAGGAATTTGATTTTTTGTGTTTATAAAGGAAAACCATTTTCATTCTTTTATTTGTTTTCCAAAATTTAGAAAGAATATTTGTGCAACATAGATTTATCAACAAATATTTTAGAGTGGGTGGATTTGTTTTTAAGAGCAATTTACTGTAGATCACATAGAAGTCTACAGAGGAGAAATTCCAGGTATACGATTTCATTCTATTAATCATCTTGATCGTTCTCCTATTTGATTCAAACATTTTTTAATGCATTTCCAAACAAAAAAAAAGGGTTTCATAGTTACCTTCAATATTGGAAGCCCTAATTTCCTCGTTGTTTTTTTTTCTCCTTCTATATTTCACAAGAATATTTGTTTTAAAGCACAATTTCTTTATAGGGTTTGTTTATTTATATATGGGTGTTTCCTATCCATTGCAATGAAACCACTCAATGCATTGGATCCCAAACCATCCTATTCTTGTCAATTTTATTTTTTTTAAACGCCTTCATGGTGATCGATGAACTTTATACATAGTAAGCGCAATGATGTGTATTTATTTGTAAACAACACCACTTTATTTCAATTCAAAATATTATTAAAAAATGGTTTTCACGGTCGACGGTGCGCATTTTACCTAAATATGCACTGGGGCACATTGTTTACAAAGCGCACCATTGAGTTTAAAATGAAAAAAAAAATTAATGTTTTTATATGAAAATCACCATTTCTTAAATTTGTTCGTTTCTCGACGATGCATAATAAACAATACTTAGGAATTCATGCTTTTCTTAATTCATAAATCATCGAGTGAATAAAAAAAATGTATAACGTTTTCAATTTCTAAATGACACTATTATACTATACCCGTGTGTATATGTATGGTTGTCATGTCGATGCGTTTAAATATTGTTGATGCTTCGATATGGATTATCTTAATATACACACTGGGATTTTATTTAAAAAAAAAATATCAATAATTTTATATCTTTTTTTTTCATGGATTATTGAACATTCCAAGGGACAAACAAGGGGAAAACAAAGACATATCGGTAGGGATGTCTAAAAAAGTGTAGAAGAATATGCTAAAAGAAATGAACATAATTGCATCAAAAGAGGATCCATCTCAAGTACAATGTGTATTAGAGGTATGTAATAATTTATTTATTCGTTTATGTACATCAAATTTAAGTATCACGTGAAATACTTATTTTCAATTGTTTTGTTGCAGAAATGAAAAACAACTAGAATCTATTCAACACATATGACAGGACAATGAGGAATAAAAGGGTTGATCGCAAACTCTGTGAGTATTTACATTTCTGGTCTTTTTTAATATTTCATGTTTTCTATGATCTTTATATTTAAATAATTAATTTGCACTTGTCCATGGATGCCTTCTACTAGGTGCTAACATACAAAGAGGAGCCAACTCATGAGTTGATAAACATTGAGACCTGGGTTAAGTATGGGTTGTGAGTATATGTTGAATAATGAAAGTTTAATTGAACAATTTGTAAGTAGCTATGTTGTTTAACTTCCCTTGTTTTATAATTAAGAAAAAACAAGAAAATTTTATATTGATTATATCGACTGTGCTTTGTCATGTCGTATTAAACATGCAGAAAACAAAGTATGAAATGCATCCAACAAAGGAGATTTTGAGAGAATTCATGAAGCATGTCTTGGAAATAATGTGTATTTTTTATGAAAGACTTGGTGCTAAGGTATATTTTTTTATTTATGTAATCATGTATATTATACTATATATAAATGTGGATATACTTATTACAATTTATTTCTATGTTTGTAGATGGAAGATGAAGGGGAGAAACATAAAAAAACAAGTCGATCAAGAAAACATTATGTTAAAAACCCAAAGTAAAATATCACCTACAAATGATGAATAAATTAGGCATGCATGCAACTCGAGCAATGTCAACAATTCAATTGATGAATGACCATAAATATAGTTGAATGTTACTGCAAGTTGTATGTTTTGGAATATTTGTCTTTGAAAATTAGGGAGTTTGTTTAATGTACTCGACATATTGTCCCAATTGCACAAGGACATGTTACCAAATAAGTTTAACAATTAAAATTTAGTTGCAATTTGATTATTGTACTGGACCTTTACGTTGTCCCCTTTTGTATGGCAATGGGTCTTTTATTCATATATAATAAAACGGGTTTCTTATTTCATTGCATTGTTGAATGTTGTAAAATGTTGTGTTCCTAAATAATTAATATGTGGATGATTTATATTGTTACAAATAATAAAGGTTTAATTGGTTGGATAACACATTAATGCAATCATTATATCAAAATGCACTAAAAAAATATAAAACAATATTATTATAAAAAAAAAAAATTATTTTGAAATGATTAATTGAAGATTTGTAAAAAATAATGAATTAAAATATATACATATCAGTGCACTGTATTCTTTTGAACACACTAGACATTGTGTACCATAATATAGATGTCAGTGTGTTTTGAGGCACCATATGCACTTGTGCATATTAATCATAATAATGCATAAATACATATTATTGAGAAAACACATTGTTTCGTAAATGATATAACATACAATAATATTTATCATTTCAAAATTGTATGTTTCTCATGTTTAAAATATAAATCGAGGCACTAAAAATAATTTTTATACTGTTGCATTATCACTATTATATGCACTAAGATTCTAAATATTATTTATGCACTAGTTCTTTTACTATAATATATGCACCGATGCATAGTATAAATAATGGAACCGACATATCACCATGAATATCTGAAATTTCACTACCCTTCGGTGCACATGGTAAAACAATATTGGTACGTATTAATTACAAAAGCACCGAGATGGATGACATATTAAACACATCGGGTCTCAAGATAACTTGATCGCACCAGGGATAACTATAACCTAAACGCTCCAGGGTGGACAAATACTAAAACGCACTAGTGCTTCATATGAAAACAAGGCTAAACCGGTGCGTAGAAATTGTAATAACAACGCTACTCTAAAATACGAAGAAAACCTATGTAGCCAATAGTGGAGTTTGTATTAGAGGTTTTTTTGAAAAAAAATCCAAATTTTGTAACACTAAAAACCTCCACAAAAACCTCATCTAGAAGGTGTTCTCCTTGTAATGTGATGTTTTAATGAAGGCGTCATTGTTGGATAATGTGGATGTCTCATCTTTGGCTGAGCCAACTGATGGTGTATGGATGAGGATGCAAAGTCATTTTAGGTTAAATATCTTGATGAACTCTGTTGCGATTAGGTTATTATTGCTACCAATGTCAACAATGAAATGGACTAGGGTCCCCTTCACCCACATCTATGAGTGGAAGAGGTCATCACCTTATTTAGGCTCCTCTGGTTCCTCTAACTAGAATTTTGTGGTAGCGACGGTGACACTAGATTCTGAATCAATGATTTGTTTTCCCTTTTTCGGTTTTAAATCAGAGTTTGAGTTAGCATACGGCCCTGAGGCTTTTGTCTCAATTAACAATGAATGTTTGGAGTGACATTCATCAATATTGTGCCAAGGGATTTTTTGGAACTTGTTAGCGCTAAATCTCATCATGTTCTTACGAGTTGTAGTTTTTGGCCTAAGTATGTGATTTTGCTTGTCTTTCCCCCTTTTGCAGACCCGATCATAGTTTTATTTTCCCTCCCAGCGTGTATTTTTCTTTTATTGCATTCATCCTTTTCAATCAACTAGTTTTCCCTGTCAATATTGCCTGAAACATATCGGCCCTGAGTTTCTCTATCTCTTCCAAAGGGCGATCACTTCTCCCTTTACCTCCATCACTAAGCCTTTGTTTTCCCAAACCCTATTCATGTCGTCCAAGTATTCATTTTCATAGTCCATAGCACTAAGAGCGGTCAAATAGCGCCACAAATCAAGTGAGCGGGCAAAGATCAGTTTTCAACGGTGAGGATCCATCTGATGGAGCAGATTGACGGTCATCGAGAAGTCGGGGCCGTGAATCTGCCCTAAGTTTAGTGCCAGGGCAGAGGCCGGAGATCAAATTTCAAGCAAAGAATTAATCTGGGTTGTAGATATTGAGGAGATAGGTGGTAGTCATCCAAAGTTTCACAGAAATGAATATCGAGAGTTTTGAAATGAGGCAAGGGCTTATCCCCGATGGTCGAGGTCACGAATAGATTTGGTCCGTCCATCAGGGAGGACATGTGGCACATGATTCAGGCCAAAGAAAGGTCTTACCAGGAGTGTCGATGGTAGGAGGTCCCACAATGAAGATTTGATCTGGGCCATCCAAAGCTGAGGGGCACGTGGTAGTAGATAATGTGAAATTGTGATTTCACATATCAGAGGTTTTAGCACAGAACAAGACACATATTCTTGATAGGTGAAACTATGAAGTGCCCAAGGATTTAGCCCAGGGTCATAGCCTGTGGTCAGGTGGAGGGCAGTGCCAAGTGAAAAGCGATCATCACTAGAAACTTCAGTCGTTGGATGTAAGACATATCTAAACGCTGATCTAAAGAGAATGTTTCACGATTTCGGGCGTCACGGTGTTGGGAGTCAAGGGGAGTGCAAAGTCCCAAAACGCGAAGCCCTGAGATTTTGCATCGAATAAGAATACATTCACAGCCCCAGGTTCATATGGAAAGTGGGCCCAAAGAAGGTGAGGGATGCATGGCTAGGTTTGTTCAATGGGATGATCATGGATTTTGGTTTCTAGACAAATCCAACCGTTTCTCTGGAGGAGCCATTTCGCAAGATTAGGCATCGGGACTTCTAAAAACAAGGGGAGTGAGAACTACTGATATGAGAAGTACCGAAGTTCCATTTGGTTAAGCATGATTTCACGACCCGTGGTTGCATGGGGTTATAGGAAGAGCTGTGTGGAAGGCTGGAGCGCCCGAATTAGTCACATGAGAATAATTGTATATCCTCGAAGCGCCAAGATTGACCGAGGGAGATTGTGAAATATCCCGGAACATTCATGGGTATTGGGCTTCATCTTGATCCCTGTAAAGGAATTTAATGAGAATAAATTAGGTGTTTGAAACCTCATTTCACCACATAAATGGAAGGCATGGGATTCTGGAGTGGTTAGCTTGTGGTACCTCTGCGGATGAATTTATGTTCCAGAGCCATACTGATCCAAGATTTTTTCTGACAGAAAAATGTAAGTGCATCCTGACAAGAGAAGACTGAAACATTAGGCCTTGAATATAGTGACCAGAGCGCGCTTCTGTAGGGAGCCAGTTCCAATTATATGTAGGCTTTTTTTCCATTTTTGTAAGTGGTGGATGGTAGAGCAAAGCTCCCGAATTGTAAATTTTTAATGAACTCTCTGGTTATCTGGTTATGTATATGCATCTGAAACTTCTTGTTTAATGACAAAAAACTTTCTTATTCCCTCTTGTTTCCATTTGATGTTGAAAGAGTTCATGGTCGACTGATTCACTTGAATTATTGTGACTGCATTATGATGAAAGTTTGATTATAGTGTTGTTATAGTTCCTTTCAGTTTCTTTAAGATTTAAATTCGAGAATTTCTTGTGTTTAAATTGTTCCTCCTTAGGTTACCGAAATATTTGATGTCCTTGGTATACCTCTACATCTTCTCACCAAAGTATTCCTCCTACTCACCCTTACTACAACTTATTGTCTGAAGTTAAACCAAGACCTCACTTGCTTGTGCATATCAGTCCAATTTTCTGAGTTAAGACAATATCTTCTTGAGACTGCGCCCATTTGAAACTKTTTATAACCAATCCGTRACATAAAATTTTGATGGGTATTAGGCTTACCTCTGTCACAATCYAGGGGCGACCTCTGGTTCTAACATTTTTGGCRTTGTTGTCGGGGATGAAATTGAATATTTTCCCTGGGATTGAACGACAATGTTTATTACTTCTGAAGGTGCATCAGAACTTAGTAATTAAAATATTGCAACTGTGCACTTGGCGACTCCACTGAGGTGATTCTACTCTCTCGATTTTGTTGTTTCAGTGTTATTTCTTCCGACTACACCTTGTAGCCCTCGGGAGAACACAACGATCAAATCTGGCCTTTGATGGTGAACGAATGCCAGACACACTCATTATGCATATCATTCACCTAACGAATCCATGGTTGAGGGATCGTTTGGTAACTCCATTGGTTTGAAATGGAAAAAATCTTGGCTTGGAGGTTTTTTCCTTTTAATTTTTCTATTGTTCCTGGTTTTCCTAATTTTGTCCCTACTGTGGATGAATGGGGTGATTATTTTCCCATATTTAGAAGGCATGTAGAGGACAACCCTACTCAACATCTCCGTGAGTTTCATGAACTCATGCATCAATGGGATAGACATCACAAGCATGTATTATTAAAAATGTTCATTTTCTCATTAGCAGGGAATACTCATGAATGGTATCATTTTTTACCCCCTGCTAGCATCTCCTCCCTAAGAGAGTTTCATGCATCCTTCAGTAGGCATTGTCAAAGGAATTATTCCTCTAAGTTAATCTTTCATAATTGTTGTGATGAATATGAAGGCCATGATCAAGATGTGGCTATGCCTTATGAAAACTGCAAGGATGAGGACCATGAAGAGGAGTATTCTCTGGGTGAGTTGACAAAGATGGTACAATATCTCTTTGCAGAGATAGAAGAGTTGAAGGAAGATCATGATTGTTGCCTTTTTGAAGAAAATACAGAGGATTTTCCAATTCTTGAAGATGTTGTTCTTGGCAGCCCTATTGATGAGGGTAGTATTGAAGATTCCATGGTGGTAGAGACATTAGTTTCTGCCCCTCATAAGCATGTTGTCTCGATTTTAAAGGAATGAGGCATTATGGAGGAGGATTCTTCTCTTTTTCTTCACGAGATTTCCCATGATGTGTTTACATTTGGGATTGAAAAGAAGGAGAGGGATATCGTTTCACTTTGGCCTGTTGTCCGTAGCTTTGATGATTATTTAGACGAAGAGCAGCAGAATCCCACATAATAGTTCACCGACCAGAGAAGTGACCAACCTGTATATGATAGTTACGAATAAAGTTCTGAGCTGAATGTGCAGGACATCCAAGAACATACTATTAGGCCTTATCCTCTGTTCATTAGGCAAGATTATCTTGAGAAAATCAGCCCTCCTAGACCTGTCGAAGACACTGAGCAGAAATATGAAGAGAAGAGCTTTCCCACAGGTCATGTTTATGATGATTATGAATCTGACCCTTGGGAGAGCCAAGAAGAAGAACCAGAGGAACATGAGAAGGAGAAATTTATTTCTTGTCCATAGCCTATAGGTGAGCAACCTTTGCCTGAGATCAGTCATCCTACATCAACTTCTCATCCACTTGTGCCTACCAATCATATTCAACCCTATATGAGCAGCTATGGAACAAAGCTGGTTTTATGCTACCCATTTTCCATCCTTTTCCACTCAGTCTATGAGCCTGTCAATGATTATATGGAGTGGCATTTCCTTCATATCTTGGAGCCACCCTATTTTATCTTAACTTCATCCCTTGGAGATAAGCTGAAGGGTGTAACCATTCTGTTGTCACAATTGCAACATATTCTAATGGTCACTGATAGAGTAGAATAACTTCCTGTCAGGAAGTTACTTGAATGACTATCGTGGAAGTTTTCTTTCACCTAGCATTTTTTGAAAATTGATTAGCCTAGGATTGTACATAAATAAGCTTTGACGGAGCCCATGTGTTTTTTTTTTCTTTAGTAGAGTAGTGTGTACATATTTACCTGTTTTATTTCGTGAAAGTCTTGAGCTAGACTCCATAACCCAACAACTAAGGCACTGGAACTACTAGTTCTTGGCAGCTTGCAGGGAGCATGCCATCTCCCATGGAGCCTAATGTTAGTGCTAAATCTCATCATGTTCTTGTGGGTTGTGGTTTTTGGCCTAAGTCTGTGATTTTTCTTGTCTTTTCCCCTTTTACAAACCCGATCATAGTTTTCTCGACCCTCCCGGCGTGTATTTTTCTTTCATTGCATTCATCCTTTTCGATCGACCATTTTTCCCTGTCAATATTGCCTGAAAAATATCATCCCTGAGTTTATCTAACTCTTCCAAAGGGTGATGACTTCTCCCTTTACCTCCATCACTGAGCCTTTGTTTTCCCAAACCCCATTTATGTCGTCCAAGTCTTCATTGTCACAGTCCGCAACACTGAGAGCGGTCAAATAGAAACACAAATCAAGTGAGCGGGCAAAGATCATTTTTCAATGGTGAGGATCCATCCGATGGAGAAGATCGATAGTCATCGGTTAGTCAGGGCCATGAAGTTGCCCAAAGTTTAGTTCTAGGGAAGAGGCTTGAGATCAAAGTTCAAGAAAAGAATTAATCTGGGTCGTAGATATTGAGGAGACAGGTGGAAGTCATATGAAGTTTCACAGAAATGACTATTGAGAGTTTTGAAATGAGGCAAGGGATTATCCCCCATGGCTGAGGTCACAAATAGATTTGGTCCATCCATCAGGGAGAACATGTGGCATAGGATCCAGGCCAAAGAAAGGTCTTACCATGAGTTTTGATGGTAGGAGGTCCCACAATGAATATTTGATATGGGTCATCCAAAGAAGAGGGGAACATGGTAGTAGATAATGTGAAATCACGATTTTTCATATCGGAGGTTTCAACACAGAACAAGATGCATATTCTAGATAGGTGAAACTGTGAAGCACCCAAGGATTTAGCCCATGGTAATAGCCCGTGGTCAAGTGGAGGGAGGTGCCAAGTGGAAAGCACTCATCACTAGAAACCTTAGCCATCGGATGTAAGACAGACCAACTGTCTATTTGAATAGACCGTTTCGCAATTTCGGGCATTGCGGTGTTGGGAGTCAAGGGGACTGAAAACTCTTGAAATGTGAAGCCTTGATATTTCGCATCATATAAGAACATGGTCACAACCCTAGGGTCATATGGAAAGTGGGGCCAAAGAAGGTGAGGGATGCATGGCCAGGTTTGTTCAACGAGATGATCATGGATGTCGGTTTCTAGAAAAATCTGACCATTGATTTGGAGGAGCCATTTCGCAAGATTAGGTATTGGGACTTTTGAAAACAAGGGGAGTAAGAACTCCTGATATGTGAAGTACTAAAGTTCCATTTGTTTAAGCATGAGTTCACAACCCATGGTCACATGGGGTGATAGGAAGAGTTGTGCGGAAGGATGGAGTGCCCGAATTGGTCAAAGGAGAATAGTTGTGTATCCTTGAAGCGTCGGGATTGACTGAGGGGGATTGTGAAATCGTCCAGAACATTCATGGGAATCAGGCCTCATCTTGATCCCCATAAAGGAAGTTAATGATAATAAAGCAGGTGGTTGAAACCTCATTTCACCACATAAATGGAAGGCATGGGGTTCTGGAGTGGTCAGCTTGTGGTACCTCTGTGGATGAATTTCCCTGCCAGAGCCACATTGATCCAAGATTTCATCTGACAGACGAATGTAAGTGCAACCTGAAAGGAGAAGACTGAAACATTAGGCCTTGAATACAATGACCAGAGCACACTTCTGTAGGGAGCCAGTTCCAAGTATATGTAGGCATTATTTCCATTTTTGTAAGTGGTGGATGGTAGAGCAAAGCTCTCGAATTGTAAAGTTTTAACAAACTCTTTGGTTATCTGGTTATGTATATGCATATGAAACTTATTGTTTAATGACAGTCATCTTTCTTATTCCCTCTTTTTTCCCTCTGATGTTGAAAGACTTCATGGTCGACTGATTCACTTGAATTATTGTGACTGCATTATGATGAAAGTTTGATTATAGTTTTGTTATAGTTCCTTTTAGTTTATTTAAGATTTAAATTTGATAATTTATTGTGTTTAAATTGTTCCTCCTTGGGTTGTCGAAATATTTGATGTCCTTGGTAGACCTCTACGTCTTCTCACCAAAGTCTTCCTCCTACTCACCCTTATTGCAACTTACTGTCTAAAGTTAAAACAAGACCTCACCTGCTCGTGCATATCAGTCCAGTTTTCTAAGTTAAGATGATATCTTATTGAGACTACACCCATTTGACCCTTTTTATAACCAATCTGTGACATAAGATTCTAATGGGTATCAGGCTTACCTCTGCCACAATCTAGGGGTGACCTCTGGTGCTAACATAACTCACACCACTTTCAAGTGTCCTTCAACTACAATTACCCTTCTTTGTTGGTGGATTGGACTGGTTGTCCTGGGGCTGGCCATCCTTGCTCTATCCTTTTCCTTGAGAGTTAGGGTCAGCCTTACCAGGATTCTACTCTGATCAATTTGCAAACCCAAAATCCCACTTATTCTTTTTCTTGAAATTTTTCTTGATATTAATAACATATCGATAAGTGGATCCTAGTGAGGATATGTCTAGAAATGCCATATATGTTTGGATGAACCTATGTAGGCCATTGTGGTACTTTAGAACCAGATTCCATTTAGATTCTTTAATACCTATCATTTTTCACAAGGTATGGAATATGTTGGTGTACTCTAACACTATCTGGTTTCTCTCTTGATGCAATTTTTTCCATCTCATGTACTAATCATCATAGTTTCCAACATGGTAGTATTTCTCCTTGAGGGCATCAACAAAATCCTCCCAAGTGGGTCCTAGCCCAAAACTTGCAGACTCATTTTTGGCATGTTGGTCATAGTAAGTCTCCCACCAATCTATGACACAGGGAAGGGCCTTAAGGAGTGTGAAGGTGATTTTTTCATCGTTGGAAAATTTTTGGATAGAGAAATAACCCTCTAGTAGACTTAACCATTTTTCCAAAGCGTCGACGTCTATTTTACCTTCAAATAAAGGAATATCAAAGTTAACTTGTACCTTAAAGGGAATCTCACCTTCGAAGTGATTGTTGATTTAAGGTGCCTCTATTATTGTTGGTTGTTTTCGAAGGATCTAGGAAAAAATATCCATCATGTCATTCCTCTATTGCGTGAGGGATTCCTCGAGAAAATGTTTGATAGAATATATTTATCTATCGCCTATTTGTTGTTCTTCCATGGGAGGGTACTTGGGTCAACGAAATCATTCTTCCCCAAGCTCAACTAGTTTGAGATCCAACTCTCGATAGCCTCACCTCGTCGGGGACATGCACATAGAAACAACAAAGAGAAGATTTCTCTGATACCACTAATCCATATTATATTGAGAATGAAAAGAAGGTACAAATATAACATAGATATAATAAGGAAATACACAGACATATTTCAAGGAACACTGTAATACAGTAAAACTTAGATTCTATTAATGATTGTTCAGAATACAAAAGACTGTAAAATGAAAAGCACACAAGCTAGCTAGAGTGGTGGTAGCTTAACTTTGATGAGAGAGATGTTTCTTCTCATTCAAAAGAAGCTTATTACAAAGAGGTTTAAAATTCCTTTTAACATAAAGAATCAATGAGAAAACCCTAACCCCAGAAGATGAAGCACCAAAAGGTTTGTGGGCGCTGATGTGGTTAGTTGATACGTCAACTTCTCGGGGTCACAAAGTTTTCATATAATATATGTTTGAGGAACTAGGTACATTATCATAAAGGTCTAACTAAGGAGTACACATTGTTTCAGCCTAGCACCTACCTTTATCAACATGTTAGGCGTTGTCGAGCCAAAAAAACATTGTTTAGGGCCTCAAACAACCCTGGAAGTTTAAGACCCAAAAAAATTTAGAAAAACTACCAAGATGTGGAACCATTAAAAATCAGTGGAATAGGTGGGTGGCCACCAACATCCACCTGGATGAGTATCATGCAAAACTTGTTGCAATGTTTTTCAGATAGAGGAAGAGTATGCATGTTTGTCATTGATGGAAAAGATCAAGACCAGTAACGCAACGACGATCACATGGAAAGACCAGAAGTGAAAACTCCAGAAGTCAGGGAAGCAACTCACGACAAGAATGATGAAATTACAAAATGCGAAACCATGGCATTTTGGGGTTTCGAATACCGGGAGTTGGAGGTATCAAGGAAACTCATGATAAGAATGTTGAAACGACAAAATGATAAACGCCGAAATACATTGACCTGACTCAATTTCGGAGTTTCGCATACCAGGAGTTGGAGGTGTCAAGGATACTCACGACAAGAATGCCGAAATGGCGAAATGAGAAACACTGAAATACGTTGATTTGACTCCATTTCAGAGTTTCAGATACCGGGAGTTGGAGGTGTCAAGGACACTCATGACAAGAATGCCGAAATGGTGAAATGTGAAATGCAGAAATACGTTGATTTGACTCCATTTCGGAGTTTCGGATACCGGGAGTTGGAGGTGTCAAGAACACTCATGATAAGAATGTCGAAATCACAAAATGTGAAACCACGACTTAATCTGAGTCGTCAATCAAAGGGAGATCGTGGACTGTTGATTTGACTCCATTTCAGAGTTTCGGATACTGGGAGATTGGAGGTGTCGAAACACTTCATCAAAAAAATGTTGAAACGTTGAAATACCTTCTAATCATTTCGGGTTTTGTGACTTTGAGTGTCGAGATACTTCTCCACAGGAATGCCGAAATGTAGGAATGTTGAAATGCAAAATCATGAAATCACTTTATGGATAAATGCTTGGTCACAAATGTGGGCATGTGAAGGAAGGAGCTTGCAAGTTGCAAGGCTCCATTTAATGATCGAGAGTTGGAAGAGTGAGAGTGACTCGCAACAAATTCATGAAACGCAAAATTGTGAAATGCAGTTTCGAATAAGGTTGTGGTCACAGCCAGTGGTCACATTTGCGGAAGATGGAGGAAGGAGCTAGTGAAACCAAGCTCCATTTCATAGATCGTGACTTGGAGAGTCAAGATGCCTCATCCCCAGATCCATGAAACATGAGTCACAAAAGCACCTTCTGAACAAGCGTGTGGTCACCGCCTAAGGCCACATGTGAAAGGAAAGGTGAAAGGTGCCAAAGGGACAAGGCTCAAAAGGTTCACAGTGTAACTGCTAGAAACGACTGATGGTTTCTTCCAGAGGACTTGAAGAGACTTCAGGGTGATCGCCAGAGAAGTTGAAGAGTCTCAAGGCATCTTCTAGTGGAATAAAGACTGATCATAGAGGCTATTGACAGATGTAAGACCATTGGAGCCTGGAACTGCAACAGAGGGAATGAGCTCTATTGTGACAGAGAAGACGAAGAGTCTCAACTGCTAGAGAGGCTAAGGAATCTCGGCATAACACCCAGTGATGATGGACGCATGGGTTTAACTTCCATAGAAGCTGAAGAGTTTTAATGATGATCAGGAAGAGCACTCGACATGGGGAGAGGATGTAGAAGCATTGTGAATAGAGGATGCAGAAGATGCACAGAGAGAATAAAAACGTAGAACAGAGAAGATATTGAGAGTCGTTGAGAGTCATTTAGGTGTGTAGAAAGAGGCATAGTGTAGCAACTGAAATGCACAGAAGAGGAATGGTGCATAGAAGGGATATGGCGCACAGAGCATGAAAGTCAAAAGAACATAAAGCATAAGGAAGGGGTGCAGGAAGACATTGATGTAGGTAGAGAAAAGCAGTGTAGCAGAACAATGATGAGACCGGTAAGACATTGATAAATATTGTATCACTGTGATAAATTTATATATAGAAAACTTTATATTTTAGGGTGGTAGGGAGGTGCTAGGGAGGATTTTTTTCCTTAGAGGTTCAAGTGGGTGCTTGAACATAGGGAGTTGTAGCTTCCATTTGGTTGTAGCCAGAGAAACCAGGGTGGTGCAAGGGAGAACTATTGTTCTCTGTTTTACAGGTTGGTGCCTGTGTGACTGGAAGTTGGTGCTTCCATCCAGTTGGTGTTGGAACACTTAGGGAGTTGTTGCTTCCTTCTAGTGGGTGCTAGAGAAACCAGGGAGTTGGTGCTTCCTTCTAGTGGGTGCTAGAGAA